>PVJH01008684.1:0-77665 GCA_004026705.1 Nesogale talazaci | reverse complement strand
AGCAGCAACTCTCCAGGAGCAAGGCTGGGCCTCCTTACTCCCACCAGAAGGCAATGATGAGCCCCCTCCTCCCTCAAAAAAAAGCCACAATGTGTATGCCACCTTGTATTAATCAGGTCATTATCCATGGACATTTGGGTTGTTTCTACCCATGTCTGTTGTGAATTTTGGTGTACATGTGCCCCGGTTCCTGCTTTTTTTTTTTGAGGAATGTGCCCAGATGTAGAATATGCGGGGTCACAAATTGCCTTCTCTCACAGCAACTCTACTATGCTACATTCCCACAAGCACAGCGAAGCTTGTTAGTTCCAGGTTTTCTGCACCTCTACCCCCTCCCCTTTTATGTTAATAGCCATCCTAATTGATGTGGAGCAATATCTCATAATAGTCTTGAATTTTATTTCCTTAAATGACTAATTTTGTTGTGTGTTTTTGTGTGTGCTTGTTGCTTTGAGAGCAATACCTATTAAAATCTTTTGCTCAGCTTTTTAATTGGGTTGTTTGTTCCTTGTTCTTTTTTATAATCTAAATGGTATTGTACTATATGAATAATTTACTTAACTAATGTCCTGTTTATTGGTAATTCATTAACCTATAATAGATATTTAGGTTGGTTCCAATATGTTCTGGAAAAACTTTCAGACTTCTGTTGCTTTTCTTTTCCCAGATTTTCAAAGTAAGTTATTTAAGAAGTTCAGAAGCATTTCTAAACCGTTTATTGACAAGCTGGGCTGAAGTAGCCCTTTGTGTAGAAAATTGCCGTTGTTAATAATTTCATGATCGGCCTCTGTCTTTTTATCGCATACCTTTTCAAGAAAGTTTTCAGAGTACTGATTAAAGAGTAGCTGCCTTGGGCTGAGCCCCGGTGGTGTGCGGGACTGCGGCCCACTGGGATGGAAGTTCAATTCCAGCAGTGGGGCTGGGCCTCCTACTCCCACCACCAGAGAGCAGTGATGCCAAAAATAAATAAAGAAAGAATAGCTGCCTTAAACAAGTGCACATCCCCTTACAGAAGGGTTGCGGGAAGGAGACAAGTCAATCAGGGTGCAGTGTAACAACAATAAAACACATATAACTTTCCTCTAGTTCTTTCATGCTTCCTCCCCGCCTCCTACTACCATGATCCCAATTCTCCCTTACAAATCCGGCTAGACCAGAGGATATGCACTGGTACAAATAAGAACTGGAAACACAAGGAATCCAGGACGGATGATGCCATTAGGATCAATGATGAGAGTGGTGACCCTGGGAGGGGAAGTGGGGTACAGGGGAACCGATGACAAAGATATACGTATGACCTCCTCTCCCTGGGGTACAGAAAACAGAAAAGTGGGTGAAGGGAGACATTGAACAGTATAAGATAGGACAAAGTAATAATTTATAAATTATCAAGGGTTCATGAGGGAGGGGGACCAGAAAGGGAGGAGAGGAAAATGAGGAGCTGATCTCAGGATTCAAGTAGAAAGCAAATGTTTTGAGAATGATGAGGAAAACAGATGTGCTTGACACAGTGGATGGATGTATGGATTGTGATAAGAGTTGTACGAGCCCCCAATAAAATGATTTGGGGGATCATCACTGCCCTCTGGGGGGAGTAGGAGGCCCAGCCTTGATCCTGGAGAGCTGCTGCTGGATTTGAACTGCCAACCCAGTAGGCCGCAGTCCTGTATACAACCACTACACCATGGGGGCTCAGCCCCAAAATGATTTTTTTTAAGTATGCAAATAATAAGGACTCTTTGGGCTCAACTAATTATTAGATTTGTTGAGGGCCACATACCAATTAAAAATAAAAACTGCCTTAAAATCCTCAGTAGAAAGAAAATGTTTTGAACATGATAACAGTATATGTACAAATATATTTGACAGAATTGATGTATGGAATTTATAAGAAGTATTATTTTTTTAAATTCACCTTAGAGACAACCAGTGTTAATATATTTTTGAGACTGTCTCCTTCCAAACTGTACATGTATAGAGGTAGAATTTCCACACATAATCTCAACAAGTAAGGAGCCCTGGTCGAGCCTTGTTTAGGCTCTGGTCCACAGAACAAAGCTGGGACCGTCTACTCCTCTACAGCTTACTGCCTCTGATGCCCCCTCCCGTATGGGGCCGTTGTACTCAAACTTACGTTTGAGTTGGAATTGGCAGTAGGTTTGGTTTGGGTTTTGCAAAATGGGGTCACTCTACATATAGTACTATATTTCTGGTACGTTCTTTCCATGCTTGTAAGCATCTTTTAATAGTCAATAAGGATATATTAAATTTTTCGTTGCTGGTCTGCTAACCTCAAGGGCAGCAGTTCAAAACCAGCAGTTGCTCTGAGGGAGAAAAACTGAGGCTTTCTGTCCTTATAAAGAGCTATGGTTGGGCTGAGCCCTGGTGGCGTAAGTGGTTGAGTGCGGGACTGCGGCCCACGGTCTTGGCGGTTCAAATCCAGTGGTGGCTCTTCAGGAGCAAGGCTGGGTAGCTCTCACGGCCACCAGAGGGCAGTGATGCCCCCCCCCCCCAAAAAAAAACAACAAAACACTAGAGTTACGGTTGTAGAAACCCACTGGGGCAGCTCTACTCTGTCTTATGGGTTGCTCTAGGTTGGAATTGATAGGTGGCAGTGGGTTTTTTGGTTTTCTTTTGTCTTTGACAATTTTTCCATTGTTAAGATTTACCGGAGTTTTCTTTGTAAAATCATTTTACTGGGGGCTCATAAAGCTTTTATCACAATCCATACATCCATTCATTGTATGTCAAGCACATTTGTACATTTGTTGCCATCATCATTTTCTTCCTACTTGAGCCCTTGGTATCAGCTCCTCATTTTTTCCCCTCCCTGCCCCACCCTTCCTCATGAACCCTTGATAATTTATAAATTATTATTTTTTCCTGTCTTACACTGACCAATGTCACCCTTTACCCACTTTTCTGCTGTCCATCCCCCTGGGAGGGTGTTATAGATAGATCATTGTAATCGGTTTCCCCTTTCTCCCTCCATGTTCTCCATTCCTCTCCTGGTATGACTACTCCCAGTATTGGTCCTGAGGGGTTTCTCTGTCCTGGATTCCCTGTATTTCTCTTTCTTGTTTTTATGCATATTATTATTTCTGCATGTCTATCTACATAAGATAGGTGAGATAAACAATCTGGAGGAGAAGGGACTGACATCTGAGGGGCGGGAGAGGGGTGAGTGAGTAGGTGTTACCAAACCCAGGGACAAAGGAGCAACAAGTGATCTGAAATCCATGGTGAGGGAGTTGTAAGAAGTCTTGTAGGGCTGGATTAAGAGCAATGTAATGAAGAGAATATTGAAAGCCAAATTAAGACTGAACCATAATAGTGGGTCAAGAGGAAAGTAAAAGGAAATCAATGAAAGAACTAGGAGGCAAAGGGCATTTATAGAGGTCTAAATACAGCTATGTAAATATATTTATACGTGATGATGGGGGAGTACCACATATACTTGTGTATAAGCCAAGGGTTCTTTGCTGGGGGTTGTTATATCTGTTGTCACAATCCATAAATCTAGTGTGTCAAGCACATTTACACATATGCTGTCGTCATCATTTTCAAAACATTCTCTTCCCACTTGAGTCCCTGGTAGCAGCTCCCCATTTCTTCCCCCTCCCTCCCCTGCCTAACGTCCCTCATGAATCCTTGATGAGTTTATAGATTATTATTTCCATATCTTACATCGTCTTTGTTGCTGCTCGAAAGCTTTTTTGATGTTATTCGTCCCCCTGAGAGGAGGTTCTAGATTGATCCTTGTGATCGATTCCTACTGGTATCTCTACTCTCATTGTTGACCTGAGGAGTTTATCTATCCTGCACTCCTTGTGCTGAGGGCTCTTATCTGTGGCGGTGCGCATGTTCTGATCCAATCTGATTTCTAAGGTAGAATGGAGGTCTTGAGAGTGGGGGGAAGGAAGCACCAAAGAGCTAAAGGACAGTTGTGTGTTTCATCGGTGCTACACTGCACCCTGACGGCTCAGCTCTGCCTGTGGCCCCTCTGTGAGGGCATGGCCAGTTGTCTACAGAAGGACATTGGGTCTCCTCCAGGTACCTACCCCCCTTCCCAATTCACTTTGGGTATGGTTTTGTTCTGTTTCTTAAATGCCTGATAACACCACCAGCCGTGCCTCATGGTCACACAGGCTGGCAGTCTTCTTCCATGTGGACTTTGTTGATTCTCAGTTAGATGGCCGCTTGTTTACCTTCAAGCCTTTAAGACCCCAGACACTATATTTTTTGATAGCCTGGCACCATCAGCTTTCTTTACATTTGATTTGTTTATGGACCCATTTTATCTTCAGAAATCGTGTCGGAAAGGTGAGCATCACACACAGAATGCCCGATTTGTTAGAACAAATTGTTTTTGTGTTGAGGGAGGACTTAATTAAGACCCAATTCTTAACATAAAGACATGAGTATATAGTTCCAGTCCCCTCTCCTAATATATATATTTACATATGTACATGCCTATATTTAGGCTCTAAAAATGTCCTTTGCTTCCTTGCTCTTTCCTCTATTTCCTTTTGCTTTCCTTTTGTCCCACCATCATTTTTATCATTCATTTGAGTTTAGCAATTCTTTGCTGCTATAAGCCCGATTAGGCAAACTGCGATCTTTCTTCCCTTGATTGTAGTTCACTTGTTGTTCTCTTGTCCCTGGGTTGGTTACCCTCCCCTTTTCACCCCTCTCTCCTTCTCCCATATCTCCCCCCCCACACCAAGCCATTGGTCCTGTTCTTTTCAGCTCCAAATTATTTATCCTGCCTATCTTATCTAGATAGGTATTCAGATACATGAGCACATATGTACAAAAACCTGGCAAAGCCAAATAAAACAACAAAGGAAACTAAAGCCAACAAAACAATAACAACAACCAAACATAAAAAGAAAACCAGGGCTGAGCCCCGGTGGCATAGTGGTTGTGCGCAGGACTGCGGCCCACTGGGATGGAGGTTCAATTCCAGCTCACAGGAGCAAAGGCTGGGCCTCCTACTCCCACCACCTGAGGGCAGTGATGCCCCAAAACAAAACAAAACAAAAAAAGAAAGAAAACCAATGTCAAAAAATGGAAAAGCCGATAAATAGTTCAAGGTCTGTTTGTTGGCCTTTAAGAGCGTTTTCTAGTCACGTGTGATGGGGTGCCACACTGTCTCCAAAGTCAATTTTTGGTATTCCTAGGGGGTTTCATCATTCTGCATCCTCTATTGCTCTGATGCATGCTCTCAGTGCCTTTACCCAACATGATGGGGCCAGACCGTGCGCTGTTCCCGCACTGTGTCTCCCGCAGTGCCATGGTTCAGTGAAGGATGCCGTGTCCCTTGGTTGGGCCAGCCTTACGGCCCTCTCCGTGTGTTCGTGTGTTGCTGACTCCGAGCGTGAGTGAACTGTCCTCAGGGCTTGGTGAGCCAGGATGTTCTCTGCCCCTCCATTCCTTTTCGTTTCCCGTGTGCTCTAATCCATCACATCCCTCTCCCCAGGTTGTAGCCCCAGTGCTGTTCCCTGGAGTGCACTGGGGTTGGGGCTGGCCATGCAGACCTCTCTTAGTTTCCTGATCTGATGCATGCTGTAGGCCGTTTTTTCAACAATTTGGGGGGGGGGGGGCAGGGGAAACATCACTGCCCTCTGGTGATTGGGGGGAGCTACCCAGCCTTGCTCCTGGAGAGCTGCTGCTGGACTTGAACCACCAAGCCCATGGGCCTCAGTCCTGCACTCAACCACTTACGCCACCGGGGCTCAGCCCCTACCCTCTCACATTTCTAATGCAGTTTTTATGATAAAATTAGGTGCCTCAGCTGATACTCATGTCAGCTTATACTTGAATATATAGTAGTAGATCTATGTGTATATATTTAGAGATTTAGTATTAAGGTAACATAGACATTGGGGCTACTCAAATACTCCCTCAATGCCAGAACACTTTGTTTTATAAACCTGGCATTCCATGATACTCACTTTACTGAAGATTACTGGGAAAAAAGCAGGTGCATAAGCAAATGTGGTGAAGAAAACTGGTGGTTCCCAGCTATCAAAATATATAATGTCTGGGGTCTGAAAGGCTTAAAGATAAACAAGCGGCCATCTAGCTCAGAAACAAAAAAAGCCCACATGCAAGAAGCACACCAGCCTGTGTGGTCATGAGGTGTCAAAAGGCCCAGGTACCAAGCATCAAAGATCCAGAACAACAAAATCATACAATTGTGAATGATGCGGAGTGGAGACCCAAAGCTGTTGGACACCCCATTACAGAAGGGTCGTGAGGAGGAGATAAAGCTGTCAGGGTGTAGTATAGCACCGATGAATCATACAGCATTCCTCTAGTTCATAATGCTTCCTCTCTAGACCATCCCCCCGCCCCCAATCATAACCCCAGTTCTACCTTAGAAATCTGATTAGACAAGAACATGTACACGGGTACAGATCAGAATTGGAAATACAGTAATTTCTATGACTAATGACAGTCCTAGCAGTGAAATTTCTGAGTTAAAATAATGAGTTGATGTTTACATCACAGAGAAAGTGTACCAAGAATTGGCAAGCTATTTCTAAAACTCCAGATATAAGGTTTTCTGAGTCATACAATTTATGTTGTATTTCCTACCTGGTAGAAGTAAGCAGATATAGACAATATATGCAAATAAGTGGAAATGTGTAAGTGGGTCTGGGTGACAGACTAGAATTTAAAGGGTCAGTTGACACAGTCATGCATCACTTAATGCCCACTCAAAAACTAATATATAAATAAGTTGGAAAAGTTAGTCAAATGTCTTATCTTAGTATGTGGTATATCTTTCTATGTGTAAGAAACAAATCCAGCACTTACAGATATCCTGAAACATCTCTAACAGAGCAGTTAGCAATCATATAGAGGCTGAGCCCCGGTGACCTAGTGGTTGAGTGCAGGACTGCGGCCCGTTGGCTTGGCGATTCAAATCCAGCAGCTGCTCTCTGAGAGCAAGGCTGGGTAGCTCCCACGACCACCAGAGGGCAGTGATGTCCCCCCCCCCCCAAAAAAAAAAAAAAAGAAAGAAATATACAGAAATAACGTTATTGAGTGCCCATCACGGTGTTGTACTCGTCTGTTATTGTGACCTTGGACCTTATGAGACCACGTGACTTTATTTCATGCTAGACCCACTTAGACAAATGGAATGTTAACTCTTCATAAAGAATATTTTTTTTTTTTTTTTTTCCTGCATCACTGCCCAGGTAGGAATAGGAAGCCCAGCCTTGCTCCTGGAGAGCTGCTGCTAGATTTGAACCGTCAACCCTGTGGGCTGCAGTCCCACACACAACCACTATGCCACCGGAGCTCAACTATAAAGAATATTCACTTTGAGAGGAATTAACCTTTTGTAAACAGTCTCACAGTCTTATCTTACAGAGGCGTCGTATTTCCCCATTTCACACTGGATAAGCTTGCCTCATCTCCCCTGTGTTCTCCTACAGATACGGTTTAGAGTGCCTTTTTCGATACTACAGTTATGGCCTGGAAAAGAAGTTCCGGTTGGACATATTCAAGGATTTTCAGGAGGAGACTGTGAAGGACTACGAAGCCGGTGAGAGCAGCAGGGGTTGGAACTCCATGAGTCACCGTCATTTAGGCCACTTTCTAAACCTGTTCCCTGGGGGGGAGGGGGGCCACATCACCAGACCAGCTTCTTTATCTCTCTTGCTACAGGACAACTCTATGGGCTGGAGAAGTTCTGGGCCTTCTTGAAATATTCCAAAGCCAAAAACTTGGATATTGACCCCAAACTGCAAGAATACCTCGGCAAATTCCGACGCCTTGAAGACTTCCGAGTGGATGTAAGTGAAAATCTTCCTCACCCTCTTGTGTTCTGAGAAAGGAAAAACTACAAACCAGAATCTGGTCTCATTCTGCCATTAACCCAGAGGCACCCTTTACCCCGAATTGGTTTTGGTGTTTTGTTTCAATTTGTAAAATGGCAAGTGAGTGTGGAGTTGATTGTTGGTTGTTCCTGCATTGCTTCTGGCACCCTTTTCCCTCCTGTCTTGCCGTCCTCTCCCAGAGGCGCCCTAGTTAGCCACAGCCAGGGAGTTCGAGGGCCACCTGGCTTAGAGATGGCTGTTGGGCTGTGAACCACAAGGCCAGCATTTCAGAACCTCATGTAGTAACAATTTATAGTCTTAGAAAACCACAGGGCCACTTTTACTCTGCCCTGCAGGGTCACTTTGAGTCCAAATAGCAGTCAATTTGGGTTTTTAGTTGATCAGGAGCAGCACACGAGATAGAAACTTGTGAATTGAGTCTCCATTCCTTGGAGCAGTGTCTCAACAGTGACATCTAGCGGTGAATGCAGAGTACCTCTAGTGAATGGTGGTTGCAGTAGTGTGTTCAGTTGATAAAGTCCTTCACATTTTTTTTAAGTGGATGAAGCTCCAGTGGCACAATTGGTTAGCGTGGTACGTATATATTTTTCAGTGGCCCCTTAATGAATGCCTACTGTGTGCCAAGCTCTGTGTAGGGAACTTTATATTGGTGTTGTCTAACACATAGGCAGGGCTTCTTCGAAATGACTTAGTGACAGAGCTGATGAGGCCTCAGAGCAGGACTTTGAGAACTTGCAGCCTTGGAGGTGGGAGGACATGTGTGGAGAACACCTGTGTAACAGGCAGTCTTGAGAGGGTGGTACAGGGTGTCCAACTTCACTCAGTGCACTGCGTCTGCCCCTTCTGAAGGAAGACTTGTCAGTTTAGTGTGCTCCCTGGGCATTTCATGCACCAGCCACGCCTTCCTCAGAAGGGGGCAGACACGCGGGTAAATCTGGATAAATGGCCTGCTCCAAATTGAGTTTCTTCTAGTTCTTCACTGACTCTGAGACCCTGGAAAAAATTACACATTGAGTGTGGGTGGTGCCCACTAACCATGTGTAACCTCCTTCTTTTTTGCAGCCCCCTATGGGTGAGGAGGGCAACCACAAGCGACACCCAGTGGCAGCAGGAGGTGGCAGCGGTGAGGGCAGAAAGCGGTGCCCTTCCCAGTCTTCCAGCAGGCCCACCACCATGATCAGCCAACCCCCCACGCCCCCCACGGGCCAGCCCATTCGGGAAGATGCCAAATGGACAAGCCAGCCCTTGGACACACAGACTTTGGGAAAGTGAACTGCCCTGTCGCTCTGGGTGGGGAAGAAGGGGATGGGTTGGGTTGGATGAGATGCCATGCGGGGGTGCCCGGTCCCAGGAGAGGGGACTTCAAAGGGACAGGCCTAGAGTTCTTGGGACAGGCTCTTGTGCTGAGGAGTGGCGTACACACCATGTGGGCTATCAGAGGCACCCAGGAGCCTCCACATACTCCCCTCCCCATCCTCTCTCCATGACTCTCCTTATCCTAGCTTCTTCTAGGGGGGTGGGGTGGGGAAGGGGGGAGATTTTTTTTTATATATATATATATATATACATATATATATCAAGTTTTAAATTATTGATAGTTTGTCTGGATTACCAAAATCACTCTGTAGCCTGCCCGCGGCTGGTAGGCCGCAACCCTGGTCCCCACCCGCAGCCTCTTCCTGCGCCCCCTCAAGTCAACTATGCAGCCTCAAGAAGGCACTGCGGGCCCCATTGTCCAGCACTGTCCCACGAAGGCTCCGGAAGCACCCCTGGGTCCCAGGAGCACTCGCCCCATGGTCATCAGGGGCTTGCCACCACCGGCATTCTCTGCCTGCTGTCCCACCACACCCTTCTGCCATCTTCTGGAAGAAGGAAACCAAAGGATTTAAAAGTGGGGTTTTGGGGAAGGTTTCAACCCCTTCCCTACTCCCCTCTTCCCTACACCCTTACTTCCTGACCCAGAGACGCTGCTCATACCAGAAAAGACTATTGAAAGATGATTTATTTTATTTTTCTCTGACCTTTCCATCCTTGGAAAAATGGGGGGTAGGGGGACAAAAAAAAAATCCAACCATAAAAAGACCAAAAAAACACCAAAAGAACAAAAAAAAAAAAAATCAGAACAAACCCACCCCTCACCTCCCCAATCCTCCCGGAAGTGATGTCTTTCCTCTACCCTCGGTTGTTTTTTGTTGTTGTTCTTGGAAATAATATTTTTTTAAAAGTTGCCTTATTGTGGAGTGGGGATCTGAAATACCCAAATGCCTGTTTTCCTCGCTGGAGTCTGCGCCCGGAGCTCCCACCTTCTCTGGATGTGCCTGGGCTTGGATTGGCTGGAACCTTTCTCTGGACTGAGTTGCATGTGCCACGCCTCCTGGCTGGAGGTGTGAGCGTGGAGGGCGGCTCCTGTCCGAGCTGCGCCCGCCACATCCCTGCTGTTGCATCGTTTGAAGCTGACGTCCTGTGTCTGTACACTGCTGCCTCTGTCGTGTCCCCACTCTGCTTGCTGTTGTCTCACACCAGACCCTGTCCTTCCGGGATACCTTGCATCCTGCCCTTGGAACCCCAAGGCCATGTTTGTTTCAGACTGTTGAGAACAGAGTTGGCCTGGATCTGGAACGCTTGCCCTCAGCTTGAACATCTCGTCCACCCCAGAGGGGGCCTGGAGCCCCTGGCAGCTGAGGCTTGGCCATGTTTTTGTACTGACCGGGAAGACCTGAGACCTCCAAGTGGCTTATGTCTCTCACAGAAAGAAGGTGGAGAGAGATGTCGTGTCTCCTCCCGCAGGTCTGGTGGGATCTCCCCCAACTTGTACCCCCTTTTGTGAGCAATCTCTGCCCACTCTCCAGTCGACCCTGCCTGGGAACAAGGGGTGAGGAGGAGTTGGGAGCTGAGGGGGGAACCCTGCCAGCAGCTGAAGCCCAGTGGCAGGAAGGTATATGTGGACATAGAGTATACCTGACTTCTCAGCCGCTCCCTGCTTGGGTCAGCCTGTGAGTTACAGTGGAATGGCCGGAGTGGATTATCATTACATGCTGGGGAGGGTAGCCAAGGACTGGCCACACAGACTTTGGGGCGGGTGTTGGGTAAAGGCATGGCTGCTTGTTTACCCCCATTGGGAACCAGGCAACAGGAGAGGAGTCTGTGGTCCTGTTGCCCAATTGCTGGAGAGTCGTCGTCGTCGTCCCTCTCAAATGGTCCTTCTGTTGGGCCCAAAGGTTGGGAGTAGAAGACACGGTCCCAGGCTTGCCTCTGCCTGCAGGGCACACACATCCCTGCCTTCAGCCTGCACCTGCCCTCCAGCTTGGCGCCCTGCCTGTGGTTAGGATGTGGGAAACTGGGTCACCTTGGCTCCAGTGCTCTCAGAATCCCCGGGGTCAGGGGAGTGAGTGGTCTCGGCCGGGACAATGGGATCGAAGGCCTTTCTCTCCCCAGGCAGTTGTCTACCCTGCATTGTGCCAGACACTGGACTCCTGGGACTGCTTCCATCGCTCCCCCTTTCCTCGCTTGGGGTCACTCAGCCCTGTACTGTATCCAGCACCACAGAAACCTCAGTACTTGTCCTTGGCTGGGTTTGGGAGCACAAGGAAGCAGGTGGGCGGGGCTGCTGTTACCTGGAGTTTGTCTCCAGGCCAGGGGCTGCCAACCTCTCCCTGACTCCCCCGGCCCCTCCAAGAAAAAAACCCATTGGGGTGACAAGGTGAGGACTTCATCTCAACTGAGGTGGGGGTTGGGGGGTTGGGGGTGGTTGTGTCTTTTTTCTTTTGGTAACATGTTAGGAGTTAATGTTGCAAAGAGTAGTTTACATCTTCACTTTCTGAAGACACTTGAATTTAGGACCGGCGTATCTGTGACAAGCATGTCAGGAGTGGCGGGCCACCAGGACCTAGCCACTTCACACCCACCAGGAGTCCTCCCTTGGGGGATTCAAGACCTGAAACAGCAACGCCCCGCCCCACTTCCCCTGCACTCATCCTGAACCCTCCCCAAGTGGGTCCGCACCAACGCGTCCGTGATCACCGGACACCACCAGGTCCGTGTGCCTCCACCTTGGCCAGGGACAGGTGTTGGGGCCCTCCCCAGAATCTGGGGCAAATACAACACCAGGATAGGAGGGCCCCAGCCTGGGACAGATGTGGTGCTGAGCCCTGAGGTCAAAAGTTAGATTTTTTTTTGTTCCATCATAGCTACCCCCTCACCCCCACCTCTAAATTTTGTGAACGAAAGAAAACAAGCGGCTCAGAAGACCCTGGCAGGAAGGAGCGAAAGGGGCAAGGAAGATGACTGGGGGAGGGTCGCAGGGTAAGGCTTGCCACAATCCTGGTGAGCCATGTGGCTCTGTCCTGAAAGGGACCCCGGAGTCTCGCATGGGCAGGGTCCCTGGCTCGGCCCCAGCCCCGTGCTCTCTGTGAGCTGTGTGGATGGCAGAGGCAGGAGAGAGGACCGGACAGCCCATTCTCACTGCAGAGGCTTCGCGGAGCAGGGCCCACTCCCGCTCACAGTACGTTCTCTTTACCATGTGCTGGGAGATCACATTGAAAAGGACAACAAGAACACAGAAAAGGAAATGTAAAATACTTGAATGAGCTTGTATTATAACATTAATATTATTGAAGAGTATCTGCTTTCCAGGCTGAAGTGATTCATTCATTATTCTAGTCCTGCTTTAGTCCTTTGTAATTTGTGGTAATTATGCTTTTCTTTTTAATACAAAAAAATGTATAAAAATAAAAACTTGAAAAGGCACATTAGTGGCTTGTCTCCCATCTGGGTTACAGTTGGTGGGCTGGCAGGGAGGAGGGGAGGGGACAGGGCGAGGAATGACTAGAGGCAGGGGCCTGGTGGTGCTGGCGAGATCCCTGCTGGGGAGGGATGTGTGGTGCCAGGGCTGCTATAGTGTCCTGAATTTCCAACCATGTGGGTGGGAGAGCACGGGGACAAAAGGAGTTGCAGGTCACTCTACTCTGAGCACTGTGTAAGGGGAAGAGTTTGCTGACACTTCTGTGGGGGGGACAACAATGAGCCCTATCCGGTTGTGGACCCACAGATGCCGGCTGTAGGAGCAGATGCCGAATGTCTGTCTCTGATCCTGGATGTGTGATGACAGCACCGAAAATAAGGTGTAGTCTATTTGTGTGTGTGTGTGGCATCACTGCCCTGGTGGGAATAGCAAGCCCAGCCTTGCTGCTGGATTTGACCTGTCAACCCTGTGGGCCGAGTCCCGCAAACTACCACTAAGCCACCAGGGCTCAGCCAAGGTGTAGCCTATTTGTCCATTCCTCTGACCAGTCTCCATGGCCATCCCTTGAACCGAACCCCTAGACCAGACCTTCAGAGAGGTCTTACCATTGTCCTCGGGTACAAGTACTTAACATGCGCACACACCTCCCCCAAAGACACCCCTTGGAAAAGGAGATTCCCAGGACTCAGACTGATGGTAAGTCCGCGAATGTTTGGGAGGCGTCTTGCTTCGGTCTCTTCTACATTGAGAAACAGGCCTTGGATGATTGACTTTGCACTGGAGTGCGGCGTTCTAATAGGGAAATTAATAAAGTGCAAGGAGACTCTTACCTGCTGGGAATCACGAACTCATCCTTTATCATGTCTCCCTGTCACGGTTTGCCCGCTTTGATGTAGAAGAGCGAGCCCACCACCCCAGTCAGGTGCCCACAGCAAGACTTGA
The DNA here is from genome assembly GCA_004026705.1 of Nesogale talazaci. Classification (NCBI taxonomy): domain Eukaryota; kingdom Metazoa; phylum Chordata; class Mammalia; order Afrosoricida; family Tenrecidae; genus Nesogale; species Nesogale talazaci. The sequence continues at coordinate 64,126 of PVJH01008684.1, read as the reverse complement.
ATGAGATGTTGGGGGAAAAGCCCGCATGCACGCTGGTTTACACACTAATTTCCTCACCCCAACCCTTAACACACAGCACACACAACGGCCTTTTTCCAAACGTTTATTTGTAGGCATAAGAATGGGCGTGAGCCAGCAGCTGTGCAAAACTGTCGGAGGGGGCTTGTTCCACCAAGACCGAGCTGGAGCGGCCCATGGGCCACCTGGAGGAGGTCATTTTTTTTTTTTTTTTGGATATCTGCCTGGAGACAGCCCTATCAAAGTTAAAATACTTTATAAAACTGATGTTTTTCTTGGCAGAAGAGAAGGAGAAGTTCCCAAATCGCCTTGGCGTTTGTACACGAATGGAGCTGCCGATGGTGTGCTTTCCAGCCACTACTGCTCTGGGGAGCCCCGGGACCCAGCAGTGGCGGGCTTCCGCGCTGAGACCAGAAGAGGGAGGTCGGGGCTCCCTCAGGCCAAGTGTGCTTCTGCTACACAAGGGGTTTCAGGTAAGATTTCATCACAGTTAAGCCAACGGGTTCACTAACCACTCCTGGGCTCACGGGAGGGCTCTAAGCTTCCCAGCCCTGCCACACGCACTCGGTTGACTATCCCCAAAGGCCAGCACTTCTGAGCCCTGTGTCTATAAAACATTGGACCCCAGTTGAGCCTTGTGAAGCTGCAGTTTCATCTAAGCTGCAGCTCTTGCCTGGCTGGTGTTTTCATTTCAGAAGCTTGGGGAGTGAGGGGAGAGCTTAGGTGGGGCCTTTATCACTGACAAGGGATGGTGGGGACTGGACTGGTGAGGTCAAAAGAGGCTCCCTATAATCTCCTGCCCAGGCTGCTCTGGTCAAATACACGACCAGAAGGGCTGCTTATATCATTTCCCGTCTTTCTCCCCCTACCCCACCCCCACCCCCCAGCACTGGAAGCTCCCCTGGGGCCACCTGTCTGTCCAGCCACAGCTATCACTGGCCCTTCTCTGACCAGGTAATAGGGGACCCTGCCTAGTGCTGACCTCCCTCGCTGGTCTCCGTCTTGGGGGATTTTTTTTTTCTTCTTTAAACCAACCCCTGGTCCCCTGAAGGTGTGCAGGCTTCCCCCGCTGTCTGGAAATAGTGTTCCTGCCAAATGAAGTCATGGCGAGGCGCAGTTACCATTTCAGAGAACTTTGGACCCCATAAGTCACCTGTGAAACAACACTGGACCTAAAGCAGCACTGCTGCTGTGGACGGAGCAGTAAGGTAAGTAACCTGTGTGACAGAAGAGCCATTCTCGGAGACAGGTGTTGCTGAAGGTTAGTTTTTGTGACACACACACAGACACGGACACCCCCAACGCTGTAAAAAGCCTCCAACTTTTCTTCAGGTCGTGGCTGCCATGAACCGCTCCCTCGCTGCCGTCACGTCCCGATAGGACCAGGTCGAGCTCACTGTCCCTGTGCATAACCGAGTCGAAGCAAGGTGAGGAGCAAGCCTGGGAGGAGCGGGAGCACTGGTGTAGGGGCAGTGATTGGGGGAGCCCTGGCCCACTTCTCATGCTGCTTGTTAGAGTGCGGCTATGGGAGTCAAGGTGTCGGGTGTGGTTATTACAGACTCAGGCAGGTAGCCGCTGCTAAGGGGACAGCAGAGGTGGCCCTCGGGCCCTCCCTCACTTCATCTTGGGGGAGTCGGGGATGCTCTCGGAGAGTGGGGTGAGACCCAGCAGCAGGACGTGTCTCTCGTATGCTTTGGTCTGCTTAAACAGCGTGTCCGTCCCGTGGAGGTGGTCTAGTACCCCCAGCACCCCATAGCACTGGGTGAACCTGGTAGAGAGAGGAAGGGGTGGTCAGGCAGGGAGGCAGGGGGCCGGCCTCCTTTTCCTATGGGGCTTCAAGCATTTGCAAGCCCTTGTACCCACCAGCCAAGCTGAGCACCTGCATCAGAATAACTTGGGGCCTTTGAAAGGTGTTTGCTGCTGGGGCTCCCCCAGTCCTGCCAAGTCTGGAGCTGTCTTCTGGCACCACCACCCACCCTCCACCCCCAGCTGATGCCGACGCAGGTCTGAGGTCCCCTGGCCACGCTGGGTTCGTTCTACATCATTTGCATGAAACACACTTAAGTGCTGATTTCCAGGCCCGCCCCTCCCGATGGTTGGGTCCAGAGCTGGAGTCAGACACAAGCACCCCAGGTGAGCAGGCACCAGGCAGGCACTGACCATGCCTACGGGCCAAGGCTTTCCGAGAGTTCGGTTAGGCCTGGTTTGGACATAGGCACTGGTCTGAGGAGTGTGGCTATCATTCACATTATATATACTCCAAAGAGCCCCCACCCAAATAAAGATTAAGAACCCCCAGTTAGAGGAGGACCTGACCCGGTGTAGGACTAGGGGACAAGACAAGGAGGTCTGCATCCAGTGTGGTCATATTCTCCCCTGCAGAAGTCCCTTCCCTCAGCAGCACCCACGATTGCCTTCCAGCCGAGGCCCAGGAGGGAGGATGGTAGCGGCTGGCCAGTGACCCACCCTGAAGCGAGGGCCTTACTTGAGATGGTGGTAGTCGTGGAACTCCGGGGAAGGCAGGAGAGGGAGGTGGTAGCCGCAGTGGGAGATGGTGGTGGTGACGAGAGCCAAGGAGAACCAGATGGTGATGGAAGACAAGTGGGAGCCCATTATCAGGGGACCCACGACAGCCGGCAGCATGTTGGAGAGCTGTGAGCAGAGGGCTGGGTGAAGGCAGGACACAGGGTGGTCGAGAGGACCCCATTCCCTGGGGTGCCCTTGGCCTCAGAGTGGTCCTGGGAAGACTTCCTCTGCGCAGCTCTGGGGAAGCTGAGAGGGTTTCAGGATGCCCTCACCGTGGACCGTTCCATAAACAGCCTCCCCTGCACTTGTGGCCCCTGCCACAGCCACGGTGTGTGTCAACGTGCCTTATTGCAGGGATTCTCTCTCTCTCTCTCTCCCTCCCTCCCTCTCTGTCCCCACCCCAGGGGGCTGCTGAAAGAGGGGCAGCCTCGCGTCTTTTGGGTAAGGCCAGCCCCTGGAGAAGGGCGGCAGACTTGGTAGAGGTTTGCAGGGTGGAATACCCGGGGTGCCCTGGCACCCAGCGTGGTGTAACATGTGCTTTGTCAGCAAGCCGGGGTGAGTGCTGGTGGTTCCTCCGCCCTCGGCCTTTGGGGAGGGGGGATTGCTACTCACCACATGCTCCACAGGGTGGGCGTAGAGAGAGACCACCCCGATGGGGGCTGTCCACTCGTGGTGCTTCTTGTGGATCTTCTTGTAGAGTGCTGGGAAGTGAAGGAGCCTGGAACATGGAGACGAGATGGTTTCTTTGCAATGCCCCTCCCTACTCCCCCCAACCATCCCATGAAAACTCCTATGACTCAATCCTGCCGCCGCTTGGAACTCCCAGCCCCAGCTCTGAAGCTGCATGTATCTGCTGTGAAATGAGGGGCAGGGGGAGTTGCTTGCCCAGAAAGGGTTTAACATGGAAAAGCACAGGGAACGCTCCTGCCCCGCACAAGTGGAGAAGGTGCTCTCTGCGTGTCCCTCAGCTGTCCCAAGTGGTCGGTGAGAGTAAGTCCTGGCCTCCCTGTGAATCCTGCAGTGGGAGGCCCTTGAGGCCAGGGCATGCTGGTCCTCCCCCTGGCCTCCAGAGGTTCTCTTTGCTCCTGTGTGAGGGAGCCTGGGGGTGGCGGTGCTCCGGCAGGGGTCCCGCTCACCTGTGGGAATAGTAGAACATAATTTCCTCAATCAGGGTGAAGATGGCCAGCTCCAGGAGGAACCAGTGGAAGGTGGGCAGCTCCCGGCGGCACGGGTCTCCCCTCCACTTGAAGAAGGGGTAGAGGAAGATCACCATGGGGAGCGAGATCAAGAACTGATTGAGGAACACGGCCCGGATGGCCTGGCGTAGTTTCACAGGGTCCACCTGTCCGAGAGGAGTAAGCATGTGAGAAGTCAGATTACTGCCTACTATCCCTTTTAGAAAGCAGGCTCCACCCTGCCCTGGGCCCACTTGAGCTGGATGCTAGGAGAGACAGCTGGTCAGCCCTGGGTTGGAAGCCTTGCAGTAATGAGGCCCAGGGTGTTGGGTGACTGAGTCATGCCTTTGGAAACCTCTTACTTCAGAAACTTCCCTCCAAGCAGCCTTCTCTGCCCTGGTTCTGGGGGGAACAGATGCCGCTCTCACTTCTCTGAGCAGATGGGAGCAGAGATGTGACGGGGAAGTTGGGAAGGCCCCCTGTACTCCTGTAGGATCTCTTGCGGACATCAGGTGTTGGGAGAAGGCTGTGGACACTCCCACTAGGATTCCGTGCCGCCCTGTAGCCCCTCTGCCTGCTGTCCACCTAGTGACGGACTCACTTCCTGTGGCCCCCTTGCATGGCAGCGGTATGGGAACGGGGGCCTGCCTCAGCTCCCTTCAGGGTCCAGTGTTGAGAGCCGGCTTCCACTACATCCTTGGACCTCAGTACTTCCGCGCTTCCCCAGGGACCAGTCGTCGTTGACCCTTGGCTTTGTCGGACCTCCAGCTCCATAGAGTTGGCCAGAAGGGATTTCTCCCTGTTCTCTCAGCAAGTCCCATGGGAGCTGCAGATGTGAGACCTTCCTCTCCCTCCAGCCTTTCCACGCCCTATGTGTGTTAATTGACTAACTGACGTCAGAGCTCACACTTCGCACCTTGGGATGCAGTCCATCTGGCTAGCCTAGCCCCAAAGCACATGTAAGACAAAGGCTTAACTTCTGGAAACCTTCACCAAGATGGGGTTATATCTGTTTCTCCCTTCATTTACTTCTGATGTGGACTGGGTGCCTGCTCAGTGGATAAGGGGCTTCAAAATGTTCTTGGGAAAATGGGATTAAATGATAGAATTTTCCAGACTTAAGTGACGTTGCTGTGTGTATAGAGGAAGTCTTGCCTGCGCCATTGGGTGCCTGCCAGCCGCTCTGCAGAGCTACCTGCATCTCTGAAGAGAGAGGGGTTCAGAAGTCTCCCCACGAGGGGGTCGGGGGCTCTACTAAGTAGACCCAATGGTGGCAGGTTTAGTTTTATGCAGCAGACAGTGTTCTAGGGGCTGGGAGCCGATCAATGGGTAAAATAAAAAGACTGGTCTCCCTGGAATTTACAATCTGTGGCACAAGAGGATTACCCCAAAAAAGCGATGGCGAATAATAAAAACAGCAAGCATTTGCCAAGAATATAACGAAGAGAACTGAATCCTGACAGGTGGTACAACGTGGGTGAGCCTTGAAAACAACTGAGGGAAATATCTGTCACAAAAGGATGACTACGGCAGAAGCCCATTAAGATGACATCTCTGGACCAGGAATGCACAGAGCTCAAAAGTTTAGTAGTAGTAGTTCCCAGAGCGGGGGAGAGGGGCTAAGGAAGTCATCGAGCTTCCGTTACCAAAAATGCACTGCCTTTGAATCATTTCTGATCCGACTCCTCGCAGCCTTGTCGGACCGAGTGTCCAAGGCTGTGTGAACCTCTGGGAGCAGATTGCCACGTCTTTTCCCTTTGAGGCGGCTGGCCAGGGAACTTGAAGAGAACCTAGTCTTCTGTGACACTGATGGAAAACTTCAGGGTCTTGACAAATGCTCGGCTGTCTCTGCATCGCAACTTAAAATAAGTATATTAGTACTTGAGAGGGTTTCAAAAAGTTCTTGGTTAAAAAAAAAAAAAAGTTCCTGGTTAAGACTTAAAACATAATGGAAGGATTGAGCCCCAGTGGTGTGGTGGATGTGTGCGGGACTGCGGCCCACAGAGTTGGTGCTCCAAATCCAGCAGCAGCTCTCCAGGAGCAAGGCTGGGCTTCCTACGCCCACCAGGGCAGTGATGCCACAAGAAAAGGGAAAGATAATGGAATTTTTCTGTGAACTTTTAAAGCTTCTTTGCATTGGAAAGGGTTCCTGCACTTTGGAATTATAAGATAGGCCTGGTAGCAAGAGAGATGTGAGCATTGGTTGGCGTTTGGGCTGTTTGGGTTTGGTGCATGAGAGGAAGCAGGGCGGCGAGGCGAACTCCGCGGTGCTTGTGCGGAGCAGCAGGCAACGTTAAACCGCATCAGCTCCGATTGGGAGGCCAGGAGTGGGAGAGTCCTCTGGGGTGGGATGAAGCTCCCTTTTGGACACGTTCAGCGGGAGGTGTACAGTAGAGCGCCAGGAGCCCGGATCGCGTAGACAGGTGGGTAGTTGAGCCTAGAGTTCAGCAGACAAATTCGAGGGTTGCTGCCATATATCGTTGGTAGAAGGCATCAGTCACACTGGCAAAGGGAGAAGCCCGGAAGCAGTCACTGCTGAGATCTCGGTTGAGAAGAACCAGCAGCTGAGACTGGGAAGGAGGCGCCCGTGACCTCAGAGACCCAGGAGAGCGAGTTGTCCTAGAAGCCAAGTGAAGAAAACCCACCCAGGACCGGGGAGAGTGAGCCGCTGTGCAAATGCCCCTGGAGGGCTCAGAAGACCAGGTGGAAACTGGCTCACGGGTGACGAGCAAGGCTGGCGGAAGGCTGCAGCCCGACCGGAGCAAGGTTAGAGGAACACTGTCCCTCCCACACTTGCCGTGAGGCAGGGCTGGCTCATAGCGGCCCCTGTGGGTTTCCGAGACTCTTAACTGTTTACGGGATTACAAAGCCCAGTCCAAACCAGCAGCAGCTCGGCAGGAGAAAGACTGGCTTTTTATTGATTATTATTAGTGTTATTTTTTTGTTTGTTTGTTTTTTTGGGGGGGCATCACTGCTCTCCGGTGGTGGGAGTAGGAGGCCCAGCCCCACTGCTGGAATGGAACCTCCATCCCAGTGGCCGCAGTCCCGCGCACAACCACTGCGCCACCGGGGCTCAGCCCTATTATTAGTGTTGTTAAATCCTTTCATTAGGGGTTCATACAACTCTTACCACACATCTACATTCCTTCAGTCCTTCTCAGTCAATGTCCTGTCACCAGGAATAGGAAACCATTCCAACAACCATGGGTTGGGTCGGGCACACCTTAGTTCTCAAAGTGACATTTTTGCTTTTGAACACTTTGCGGGGGAGGGGCATCACTGCCCTCTGGTGGTCGTAGGAGCTACCCAGCCTTGCTCCTGGAGAGCCGCTGCTGGATTTAAACCACCAAGCCCATGAGCCGCAGTCCTGCACTCAAACCACTGCACCACCGGGGCTCAGCCCACTTTTGAACACTTTAAAGAAGTCTTTGTACCAGAGGTCTGCCACTGCAATGTAACATCTGACTCTGCCTGCTGCTTCCATAGGCATCGACTTTGGGCACAAGCAAAAGGAAGCCCGTCCTCTCCGCCCCCCGCCAGGACACCATCTCTCCATGAGGCAGCAGGATGGTGCTAACTGTCCGGCCCAGTGGTGAGGGCTCTTACTGTCTTCTTTTTGAGGTGTGACCCATACTGAGGGCTGTAGTCTTCTCCCCTATTGCTGGGAGGTCCTTGAAAACAAAACCGAGGCCTTGTTTGTCCTGCAGCAGCCCCAGTCTGTTAAACTATTGGTTGAGTTGAATAATTGGAAAGTTGGGTCTACTTCGTAACCCACCACCACTGCCTGCTGCCTGCACGCACCCCTTACTGCCCTGGCTATGTGGAAAGACCCTCCATTGTTTCAGCAGCCGTGCCCCTCACCTCAAAGGACAGCTGTTATCTGGGCATCCAAACAGGGGCCAGTGCTATCCCTGCCCTCACCCCCACCCCGGGAGAAGAGGGAGCTCCTGGCATCTTGGCTTCCAGCCAGGGCCAGGCAGAGACAAAGCAGCCAGGGATAGAGCCTGGGTGAGGAAATCCGGGGTCTGAGACATAATCTTGGCCGCCCACCCGGTAGCTCTGAGATGTACAGCAAGCTCCTTCCTCTCTCTTGAGCATCTAAATCGGGGAGGGGGCGGGAGGGGGGCTTGCAAACTGCACTGGGGTGCTGCAAGTGGCCAACAATTTCAGCTAGCCTGCATGTCTGTGGTGTGAGTCCCCCCTTCCCCCCCACGCCCAAAGTACCTAGGAAGAAAGGCCTGCTACACTTCAGAGAGACCAGCCACTGGCAACCCTCGGGAGCGCACTCCAACCGGACCCACGGGGGGCCATGCGGCAGCTGATGGCGTGACTAGCCCAGCCCACCCTGCCCCAGCCTCTCCCAGGCCCTCGGGGCGTGGGGCCTGGGACTTTGGCTTCTTGCCCACCCAGCCCAGCAGCACTTACTGGTTCATTCTTGCCGATCTGAATCCGGTAGCGAGAGATGAAGCTCGGTTTCCCAGTTGTGTCGACCACCAGTAACAACGCGTTGAAGCTCCAGAAGAACAAATTGGGCACCTGGGTGGTGCCTGAGGTTGGAAGAAAAAAAACTCAGAACCCAGCTTCTCCTGCACATGTTCCCCGGTGACTGCGGCCGTCCTGAGCCAGGAGGCCCTGGGATCCGAGTCGGGGCCTCCTCCGGCTCAGGGCTGGCAAACTCGCGGTTACTCGAGGCCTGTCTAACTGTCAAAAGGGTACGTGCCTCAAAGTGGCTGAAGATGAAAGCATGGAAGCCTGTAGAGTTAAAATATATACTCCAGAGAATGATAACAGCAGCGGACATGGGAAGGTGCTTGGAAGTATATTTATCTATGTATGTGAAAAATGATGTACGAGCCCACCAAAAATGATTTTTAATAATAAAAAAATGCAAAAAAGTAAATTTAAAAAAATTTTAATTCAAAAATACATATATGTACATACACACACTCCAATCCACAAATGGATGTGAGCTAATGTTAGCGTCCCCAGATGGTTCCAACTACTAGCCAAGTCTGGTGGTCGGAACCCACCCAGAGGGTCCTGGGAGACGGGCCCAGGGCGCTGCTTCCTGAAGGTCATGGCCTTGAGGACCCCGCGGAGCAGTCGGGCCCTGCCCAAGTGGGGTCACCATGCGTCAGGGTCCTTTTGCAGGCAATTGACGTGTGCTGTTTGGAAGTATGTGCACACTGAACCCTTGACGAGTTGCTGAGACAGGAAACACAAGTGTTTGGCTCCTTCTGGTTCCAAATGAGCACTGGACAAGGGACCAGTCGGGACATGCATCCCTGCCACTCTGCCCCGGGCCTCTGGTGCCCTCAGATCTGCATTTCTCCAAGCGGAAACTGGCTGGCCAGGACATTGTCTCTCCCAGAGCTCTCCTGCTGGCAAACTGCTTTGACTCACTCAGCAGTTCCCACATTCATTTGTCCTGAGAAATTTCAATGTACTGTTGTCATTCCAGCAGTGACTAACCGCATCTCTCTCTCTCTCTCTCTCTCACACACACACACACACACAGCCAACATCCCTCCCCAGAATATTCTGCATTGTTTTAGAAAAGATGGGTCAAGGCTTACTAGTCGGATTTGGCTCCGTGCTACACATCCCACTTTCCCAGCGGGCCATTCCCAGTAATATGGTCTCCTACTATGCACAAATAGCACGTCTAGTCCAGTTGGCAGCTATTCAGATGACATTTCCATGTTACCTAACACTTGTATAATTCTCTTGATTTGTCAATGTTTTGCTCTCTCCAAGTTCAAAACCTCAGATGCAAGGACAGTGCTCTCCTGAACTCTGGAACCCTCCTCCAGGTCCCTTCTTCTCTGGAATCACAGACAGACTCCCTTTGAGAGGGTTCCCATTCTAGTGACACTACAGGACAGAGTACAACCACGCAGGGAACTTCCCAGGTTTGTTTTCCTGCTGAGCAGCTGGTGGCTTTGAACTACAGACCCGTTGTGCCACCAGGGCTCCTATTGGAGTGGGTCCTGGACTGGAATAAGGATTTTTTTTTAAGCATAAATTAAAAGGGAGCGGGAGGAAGAAGGGAAGAAAAGGGTACATGTACTTTTTTTTTTTTTTTTGTGGTATCACTGCCCTGGTGGGAGTAGCAAGCCCAGCCTTGCTGCTGGATTTGAACTGTCAACCCTGTGGGCCGCAGTCCCGCAAACTACCACTAAGCCACCAGGGCTCAGCCCGGTACATGTATTTTCACATTTAAAAAAAATCATAGTGGAACACTTGGCCAGCCTAATGTCCACTGTAGGGAACTGCTTACAGAGATTACAATGTTTCCAGATAATGGATTAGGCTGAGCTACTTTAGGTCCAAACTTATTTCTGGGGCAATGCCAATTTAGTTCCAGATCACCACAATCAAGTGAATATTTCGATGAAGCGAGTCACATACTTTTTTGTCCTGTTTTCCTGTGCATGCAAGTGAGGTTTACATTATTCTTTAGTTTGTTGAGGGCCCCTGCTGGCATATGGTTATGCATTGGGCTATGACCGGCAAGGTCAGCAGTTTGAAACCACCAGCCGCTCCTCGAGAGGAAGCTGAGACTTCCGGAAAACCCACGGGGCGGTCCTCCCCTGTCTTATAGGATTACGCCGAGTCTGCAGCAACTCAATGGCGGTGCATGTTTAAAAACAGTCTATTGCATGTGCCCTGTGAAAAAGCTGAACTGCTGCTAGAACTTTGAAAATGTGACACACAGAAAGCACCTGCTGTTGAGAAACATGGACCCGATGGACTTGCTCAACTCTGGGTTGCCACGCTTTAGTGGGTCGGCTAGACAATGTTGGTGCGCACGATGGGGTGAAGCAGGCCAGTGAGCTGTCACACTGCACCAAGCGACACTGCATGACGGGGAAAGGCCTACAGTTTAATCCACCAAAGAAAACCACATGCGATCCTTTTTCCTCACCCACGTGTGTAAGGGGCTTTCCCTTTCTTGTCATTCTGAAACCACACCCACCGCCATCAAGTTGATTCCTAGGCGGAGTGACCCAGATGACAAAGGAGAACTGCATCCTTGATTTCCGGAGATCCATACAGTATCAGCTGATGAGTTTGAACCCCTGACTGCAGTTGCAGCCCAAGTCCTAGACCGCAGTGCTACCTGCAGTAGGGAAAGCCTGTCCCCCTGAGTGTCGGTGTTGCTCTTGCTATAAACCACTCATGATTGCCTTGACAGCTAAGGGAGGTGACGGGGAGGAGTTACTTATGCACACATTTGTCTTCAGTGATTGTGTCGGGAAGGTGAGCATCATGGAATGCCAATTTAATAAAACAAAATGTTCTTGCACTGAGGGAGTACTTGAGTGGAGGCCCAATGTCCATCTGCTGTCCTACTACTAAGCCTATAAATATATGCTCATTGATCTGTTTCCCCATCGTCACATATAAATATATGCACCCAGGTACATTCCTGTATTTAAATGTCTATAAATGCCCTTTACCCCCCCATCCCAGTTCTTTCCTCTATTTCCTTTTACTTTCCTCTTGTCCCGCTATCATGCTCAGTCTCCATTTGAGTTTCAGTATTTTCTCTCTGTTATATTACTCTTGATCAATCCCTATTGGACATCTCTCACCCACCTTGTCACTGATTTTGAATCAACTGTTATTCCCTTATCCCTGGGCTGGTCAACAGCATCCTCTCTCCCTCTCCTCCCCTTCTCCCATGTCCCCCATCCTGGGACCATTAGTCCCGTCATTTTCACCTCCAAACTGTTCATCCCGCCTATCTTATCTAGATAGACCTGCAGAGGTAACATTATGTACCCAAAAAAAAGCATCCTAAGATGAAACAACCAAAGAAAATAAAACAATGATAATAACATAAAAACCCAATGTCATATATATATGTAAAAATATAAAAATAATAATATAAAAACCTGGCTGGTCCAAAGGTTGTGGGACCGCACAATGATTGCTTATACAGTCATTTACAAAAAAAAAAAAAAAAAAAACAAGGGCTGAGCCCTGGTGGCGTAGTGGTTGTGCGTGGGACTGCGGCCCACTGGGACGGAGGTTCAATTCCAGCATTGGGGCTGGGCCTCCTACTCCCACCACCGGAGAGCAGTGATGCCCCCCCCCAAAAAAAAATACAGTCATTTACTGGTTGACCTATTTGTCTACCCCCCCCTCACTATTGTACTTGACTTGTCTTAAAAATAAATAATATAAAAACCTGTAAATAGTTCAAGGTCTGTTTGTTGACCTCCAGGAGTGTCCCCTGGTTGAGTCAGATGGGGTGCCACACCCTGGCCCCAAAGTTTATCCTTGGCACTCCATCTGGAACTCCCCTGTTCTATCACATGCCCTTAGGGTTTTGCCATGGTGTGATTATATCAGACAGGGTATAATCCTGACCCTGTTTCTCCATTGTTGACCTCAAAAGGTCTGGGTCAGGGAGGATAGCGGTATTTCATAGTGGTGCCTGGCTATCAAAAGTGTCTGGGGTCTTAGAGGCTTGCAAGCAAACAAGCAGTCATCTAGCTCAGAAGCAACAAAGCCCACATGGACAAAGCACACCAGCTTGTGGAACCACGGGTGTCAAAGGGATCAGTTATCAGGCTTCAAGAACTAAAAATCGTAACATGGCGTGCTCACTTTCCTGATACAATCGCTGAGAACAAATGTGCGCATAAGCTAATGTGGTGAAGAAAGCTGATGGTGCCCGGCTCTCAAAAGCTATAGCATCTGGGGTCGTAAAGCCTTGAGTAAACAAGCGGCCATTCAGCTCAGAAGCAACAAAGCCCCCATGGAAGAAGCACACCAACCTGTGTGACCACCAGGCGTTAAAGGGATCTGCTGTCAGGCATCAAAGAACTAAAATTATATCATTATAAATGAGGGGGAGTACGGATTGGGGACCCAAAACCCATCAATAGGTGAAGCGACATCCTCTTACAGAGGGGTTGCAGGGAGATGAGATGAGCCAGTTAAGGTACAGTGCAGTAACTATGAAATATGCAACTTTCATCTAGTTCTCAAATGTTTCCTCCCACCCACTATCATGGTCCCAATTCTACCAGACAAATCCTGCTAGAACTCCCACCAGGGCAGTGATGCAGAAAAAAAAAATCATTACAAATTCAGCTAGAACAGAGGGTGTACACTGAGTCAGAAACATGGGGCATTTACGACAGATGTTCCCTCAGGACTAGTAGTGGGAGAGGTGATACTGGGAGGGTGGAGGGATGGTGGAATAGAAAGCAGGAACCAATTTCAGAGATCTACATATAACCTCCTCTCTGGGGCACAGACAACAGCAAAGTGGTGAAGGGACATATTAAACAGTGTATGATATGAAAAAGTAACAATTTGTAAATTATTAAGGGTTCACGGGGGAGTGGGGAAGGGAAATATCAGGAGCTGGTGCTGGGGACCTAAGTGGAGGGAGGATGTTTGAGAGTGATGAGGGCAACAAGTGTGCAAACGTGGCCTGCAGACAATTGATGGATGTATGGATTGTGAGGGGAGGTGTGTGCGTCCCCAGTAAAATGATTCACTTTTTATGTTTTTTTTTTTTTGGTGGGGGGGGGGGCATCACTGCCTCTGGTGGTCGTGGGCGCTACCCAGTGCCACTCCTAAGAGGCGCCGCTGGATTTGAACCGCCAGGCCCGCGGGCTACAGTCCGGCACTGAACCACTTACACCACCGGGGCTCAGCCCAAAATGATTCACTTTAAAAAAAAAAAAAAAAGGATAGGGAAAGAGGAGTTTATAGCAAGGGCTGAAATAGAAGATATTTGGAAGTGAATGTGGCGGCATGTGTGCGGGTGTGCTTGGTGCAAATGATGTGTTGAATGTTATAAGAGCTGTAAGAGCCCCCAGTAAAATCATTGGGGGTGGGGGAAGGAAGGGAGGAGTTGAAACAGAATCTGTGTAAAATATGAAGCTGATGATCTGTTCTGCATGCTTTCACCTACTTCACAACCAAAAATGAGAAAGGGGAAAAAACAAAAAGATGCCACAGATGGTAGGTTCCATGCCCAGCCCATTTCTACAGTGCTTTCTGGCTGCCGACAACCTGCGCTTTTGCCTTCTGACCACTGACACTTTATGCCCATCCCCAGACTGTGACATTTTTTTAAGTGGAGTAGGCAAATATGTCACCTTAAAAAAAATCATGTATATCCCCATACAGGTTTGGCACATATTATCACTGAGAAATCTTAGCTGAGTGAATGCAGGCAGAGTTGAGGAAATTCTCAATCGTCAAGAATACAGCTATAAATACATAAATGGCCTTTTCTTCCCTTCGACTTTCCTAAGCTGGTTCCTAGTCATTCGCGCTGCCCGTGGATACCAAAGGAGTGTTGGTGTCAAACCCAGCGGTGGGGGGGGGAGGGGGTGATGGCGGGGAGATGTCCCTAGACGGAGCCAGGTGTGGGGGAGACAGGCGCAACCAACGTGGGCCAGCGCTCTGTCTTGGGGGGCTTACAGCTAGAAATGAGATTGCGCCTCTGCGTGTGCACTCATTTTCCACAACCCACCTCTCGCCTTTCTTCTCTTTCACCTTCTCAGCTCCCTTCCCTGAGATTTCCTGTTTCCAAATTGTCCACAAGTTTAAGTTTGGAGGTTACCTGCCCAGCTCGAAGTTCTTGCCCTCACTCCTTGGAATAAAGAACCAAGAACTCCCCGAGCAGAGAAGAAAACAATAGACAAAGCATTCAGCTAGCATCTGGGGCCCAAACCCTCAGAACTTGTCGGAGCCTCACCTATCATATAAAGGAGCCACTCCTTCCCCTCAAAAGTGGACAGCAGCTTCTCCCACTGGGTTTGCCAAAAGCAACCGGAAGCACCCCAGAATTTCTGCAGATGCCTTAGAAGAAAAACCACGGGTTACTTGGGGAAGACCGACCACCTCCCACTCCAGACTCCCCGCACGTGTCAAGGTGTAAAGGGCCAGGCGCACTCACCATGTGACCGAGTTCCAGAAGGCGACAAACAAGAGCAGGCCGGAGCCCAGGATGAAAGCCGTCCTCCTCATGGAGCCCCAGAACTGTCCCTCCTGGGTCAGAACAAGGGCGAGTCAGGCTCCAGGCAGCCTCCTGGCCTTCACACTCTGCCAGCCCTGCCCGAGCAAAGCCCAAGTGATGCAGGGAGGATTGCACCTGCCCGCGGCACTCTTCCAGCTTCGCCTGGTGAAGCTGTCGGTGGGTGTGTTTCTTCAACGAGAAGCTTGGGGTCCAGGGAGGGAAGGACTCACCCGACTCCAGAGAAACTAGCAGGCTACAGTAACACTGGGAGGGCAGGCAAGCTTTCAGTCGTCATAGATTTCATCACCAGCCCAACTGGCTGGCACAAAGACCCACAGATTGCACATTGGAATCGGGGTGCTTCTGGACATCTCCATACTGAGGCTCCGCCCCAGTCAATTACATCAGCCTGTTGGTCAGGCTGAACCAGCTGTGGGTTTAGGACTTCCTAAGTGAATTTCTAATGGGAGCAAGAAGAAGCTTTCTCCACTGCCGGCAACGAGTCACCGCCCCTGGGACCCACAGGGCCGGCCCTGCTCCGTCCGAAGGTTTGCTGTGAGTCAGAAATCATTCAATGGCAGTGGGTTTAGGTGTTTGGGAAGGGATGTCAATGTGCAGGGAAGGTGATGTTCCCTTGTTATCAAAGGCTCAACAGGACTGCCCTAGCCAGAGGGGCTTCCCCAAGGTCATGGGCCGGCCTTACTTTTCTCCATCTTGTCCTTGATGGATGGTACATGTAAGTCAAACGCATGTTCTGACTTACAGATGGCTAACAAGCTAGCCAGGTGTGGTAGGGGGCAGGGAGGGAAGCTAAAGGAAGCTGCAGTTTGTTTTTTTTTTTTTTGGAAGCTGCAGTGTTAACCGCCATTACTTCATTCTGAACAACTGCCGTCGATGTGGAATTGTTGATGCTCCAAATGGCCCTGTCCTGAAGAAACAATTGGGGCTCTCGCCATGGCTAATAAAGAGCTTTTGAAGGGCTAGTGCTCACCAGGTTTCCAGCCTCCAAGCTTGGGTTACTCTCTCCCTTCCCTCCCTCCCTCTCTTAAAGACTAGATTGGCTGAGCCAATCAGAGAATATGAACTTCCTAACACCCCACTCACAAGAGTCAAAGGTCGCTCAAGTGTGCCAGGCTGGTTATCTGGGCTTTTGCGATATGCAAAACCAACAGTTTCTACACGGGCAAAGTTTCTACATACGGCTGGAGCTAGCATTTACCTGCTTTGTCTTCCCATCCTGTAACACACCTCCATGTGCTCCCTTCATCTGGAACGAGAAAACACAGGTGAGCCTGCATGTGACTGTCACCCACAACGAGAGAGATTAGGATGAAGGGTTGGGCCACAACCTCCCAAATTTGCTAGACCCACCACCCCCTTTTCAGGGGGGAAACAATTCTTCAGCAGCCTCTTGGCCATGAAAAACTTTTATACTAAAGCTCATAATCAAGAGTAAAGTTGTCAGCAGAGACCAGTCCCTGGAGAAGGACATCAGTGAAGACAGACGAAGACCCTGGACAAGATAGTATGACAGTGACTGCAACCATGGACTCAACCCTAACCATCCTGAGAATCACACGGGACTTACAGACTCCCTGCCTAGGCCCGAGTTTGGAAGATTCTGCTTGCATTGGCCTGAGCATCAGTAACATGAGCCAAGGGATGTGGGAGGGGACTTCCGTCTGCCTAAGGTTGGCTTTTAATAAACGGACGGTGCCAGATCCTGTTTGTAAAGAGCTTACTTTTCTATCTCAATAGTCTGTTGAAGGGTGATGTTCTCTGAATCCCCGCTGTACACAAGTGTCTCTCCCTTGTGGCTCTGGGAGCTATCCGTCAGGCTCTGCCCAGGACTCGCTTGGTCGGCTTTCTGAAGTCCTCCAAAGACCAGTGAAAGCACTGGTTCGTGACAGATCTACAGGTGTCATGAAGCCTGCGAACCCTGAATTGACAACACTGCTAATCCCCAGGAGAGCAGTTAACCCCCCCAGGCTCTCTGTGGGAGAGAAACTCCCAGGGACAATCCTAACTCGGTCGTGCAAGGTCACGATGGTTTGATTTGATCTATCCTTCATCAGAGGGTCCCCATTGCCAAGGTAACTCAAAGGTTAGAGGTTGAAGTACACCCTGAGGTGCCAGTTTTGAAAAAACTGTGACAATGATAGGGCTGGAATGAACTTGATGCCCACTGGCAAGATGTAAAATGAAAGCTCAGAGACCAATAGCATGTGTGTGCACACGTGCCCCCATATGTGAGGGGGCATCAAAGAACTGGGGAAGGGAAACTCCATGGTCTTCGAATTTCATTTTTCCATGAACTTTTTGAAGACCACCACACACACATACACACACACACACACACACACCCAAAATTCAGGGGCATGGGTGTGTATGTGTGTAAACAGCTGATTAGAAGAAATAATAGATGAGCCAGGGGGAAAGGAGCTAAATGAAACTAATAATAACATTAATGAGAAATGTACAAATCCAATATGGCAGAAACTTTAAAGTATTCCTGAAGGGCACAGAAATTGACCTTAACCAAACAGAATGACAGCCATGCAATGGGGTGGGAAGTCAGCATCACTGAAGCCAACAGCTTTCCTTAAATTATCAGTTTCGCGTCACCTCAATATAAACAAATACCACAAAGCCACCTCATCCCTGGAACTACACCAACTCATCCTAACATCTATATGAAGAAACAAATGAGCAAAAAGTACCAGACAAATGCCCCCAAAGGAGACAGGGGGTAGAAGGAGTGAAGAAAGCTAAAGGACGACTGCTTAGTCTAGCAACTGTTCAAGACACCAGACTTCTCATGAGATTTCTGTTGCTGTTTGTAAATTGGGTGAAGGTTTACAGAGCATCTCAGTCTTCCATCCATATTGCTCTGAGGACTATCAAGGCTGGTATTTTCAGGGTTTCCTAGCCCATTGATCTGTCTCGGTGCATCTTCAATTTTCTTCACTCTTCTGGCCTTCAGAAGGGAGGGAGGAGACCAGTAGCTGCACCTTCGATGGCCACCTGTGAGCTTTGAAGATTTCAGGAGCTACTCATCTAAGGAGGATGTAGGACATGGTCTTTGTGGACTATAAAATCTAAGGTTTTAAGAGGGGAGAATGAGGAGATAGAGTGGAGAAAGTGATCTAAAATTGAGTGCATAATTCTTTTTACTATATTTAAACCACTGAATTGTCAATAAAGTCCTTAAGAAAAATACATCATGTGTATAAGGCTTTAAAATTTTTATCCCACTTCATTTCTCCTCATTATTACAAAATTATTACTTTAAGATAAAAGAGTTTGGGCTGAGCCCCGGTGGCGTAGTGGTTGTGCGCGGGACTGCGGCCCACTGGGATGGAGGTTCAATTCCGGCTCCCAGGAGCAAAGGTTGGGCCTCCTACTCCCACCACCGGAGGGCAGTGATGCCTAAAATAAAAAAAAAAAAAATTTAAAGAGTTTATCTATGTAATTAGAACCTAAAAGAGTAATTCTAACTTGAGTTGGTTTAATTTAGTTTTATTTACTACTGATGTTTGGTTTAAAACCCCTGGCCAAGACTGTCTAAAACCAAGCAACAGTTCTAAGGGAAAGTAAATGATTATGAATACCATGCAAATGACCACTTTTTTCACACACACCCCACCCCCGGCATCACTGCCCTCTGGTGGTTGTGGGAACTACCTGACGCTGAGCCACTGCTGGATTTGAACTGCCAAGCCTGCAGGCTGCAGTCCCGCACTCAAGCACTTACCTGAGCCACCGGGGCTCGGGCCTGCAAATGACCACTTTTAAAATGCAACCAAGGGCTGCCTCAGAGGAGGAGGAGTGTTGGACATGGCTTTGAGAACTTTATTTGGATCAGTCTTTCTGACAGTCCCAATAAAACTGGTATTTAACAAGTGGAGAAATTAGATCTTATTTTGTTCTTAATGGGATGTTGCATGGGTTCTGGTTATACAAAGAAAATTATCAAAGGCAAAACCTTTTTAAAAATTGTGAAGAGTGGCTAAGCCCCGGTGGCACAGAGGTTGTGCATGGGACTGCGGCCCAATGAGTTGGAGGTTCAAATCCAACAGCAAGGCTGGGCCTCCTACTCCCACCACCAGAGGGCAGTGATGCCAAAAAAAAAGATTTAAAAAAATTGTGAAGAGCATGGCTGCGAGGCTGAGGGGAGCTGCTGTCGCCCAGAGGCTGGACCCTCAGTGTTTACTGACCTGGACAGGGAGTCATCTGTGACCTTCCCTGGTAAACTCCCTGAATCCTGAAAAAGCAGTTGAGGAACTCAAATGGTCATCATGAAAGTACTGAATAAAAATCCCACTTAACTGAAGAGGTTTAAGATCGATTATATTTCGGCATAAAGAATGACTCACAGCAACACTGTAGGACAGAGTCGAACAGCCGCTGTGGCTTTCCAAGACTGAATGGTTGTGGGAGCCAAAAGCCTCATCTTTCTCCTGCTTCGATGAGGAAAATGTACTCCAAAGATGCCGCTGTTCATGGTACATGCTGAAGGAAGTGCTTGGCCAGGTTGGCACATGAGCTAAGTAGGCTTCTCCCGTTTTTATCTATTGTATTATTTTTTGTTTTGTTTTGTTTTGTTTTGGCATCGCTGCCCTCTGGTGGTGGAAGCAGGAGGCCCAGCCTTTGCTCCTGTGGAGCCGCTGCTGGAATTGAACCTCCATCCCAGTGGGCCGCAGTCCCGTGCACAACCACTACGCCACCGGGGGTCAGCCCCTATTGTATAGAGATTCAAAACTATCATTCTGGTGGTGGAGCCCCAATGCAAGCGGATTATAAAGACATTCCCCGTTTAGGTCCCGATGTGACCGCCACACTCCCTTATTCAGTCTTAACAGAACAAAAGCATGACAGAGATAAACCGTCAGTGGTGTCCAAGGACTCAGAACTACCTGACTATTTCTATTAAAAAATAATAATAACAAACAAAAGCCTCACTGCATCGAGTGGATGCTTTCTCACACTGACCTCATAGGAAGCGCCCCTTGATGGGAGCCCAGAGCAGCTACTGCGTCTCCGTGGCAGCCCGATTTGTCACCGCGACTCTACCAGAGCTCCTTAGAGAGCCCAGGGGAAGTGAAGGGAATTCATCACAATCCCACCTTTGGCAGCAGGTCAATGCATCACTGTCACAGCAGGACGACAGAAACTGGGCAGGCCCACGAGGGGGATCTATCTGTACACAGCTGGAGAAGAGAGATGTTTGCAGGATGGATTCTGGAGCCTCTGCCACCGTAGTCTGGGCAGGACACCACAGCTCTGATACCCCAATTTCCAGTAAGGACACCCCCAGGCAAATCCCTGAGGATGAGACTGGGCTGGCTAAGGTGTGTGTGTGTGGGGGGGGGGATGTTTAATAATCCACTTGCATTTTACATTGCTAGCTAATGGTAAGAGGGAACTCATGAAGCCTGAATCTATGGCAAGACTCAAAATGCAGGTGGGGGTTTCACCAGAAACTATAGTCTTTCACAAACCAAGCACTTCAAATCTAGGATCTAAGACAACAGTACAAATAAAAACACAAAGCGCCTGTAGTTCTGCTAGGTAGCTAGAAGTAGGAACCAGGGGTTCTTCCTCTACATGTCAGGGCCCCCCTACAGGAAGTTGGAAGCCGATAAAAGCTAAAGGGCATGCACCAATTCAGGCCCTCCAGCCAGGTGGATGGAGCATATAGGTGGGTGGGTCCAAGAAGGCCAGGTAGGCTTAATCCAACCAATGGGATTAACCGGTACTGTTGACCATGGGGTTAACCAGTACTTTCTGGCAGAAGGCCCTAAAGACAGGAACCTGGAGCCCACCACCCTCCCTTTACCAGCTGCTCCTCTACCTTTAGCTGGGCTATTCTGCAGTCTCTCTGCCTCAGGCCACCATATGGGCGTGTGCAGGCCCAGAGCATGCCTGTGTTCAGTGATTGTATAACCTGAAGCTCCTGTCTTTTATAAAACCCCACTTGGATCACAAACCAGGCTTCAGAGTGAATTTTTTTCTCTTGTGAAATCAAGAACCAAGGCATTTCCCACCCAAAAAAATCGAACAATACTTAGTTATTAGAAGATAGTTTATCGATGTTTTTGGTTTTTGTTTGCTTTTTGTAACTTCGCTTTGGGGGTAGATATTTCAAATGCAAGAGCTAATGCCAGTTCCATCAGACATCCACAAAAACGTGTCTCCCACATTCCACATGCAGTGCTGGAGCCCTGGTGAGGCAGCAGTTATGCACATGGATGTCAAAGAAAAGGCCGCTGGTTCAAACTGACCCGCCCCGCCCCAGGAGAAAGATGTGGCCATCTGGTTTTTATTAATATTAAGCATTTTTTAAAATTGTGAATTCAGGTTTGCATTTCAGGTCATTCGTTTTGTATTCAGCAATTTAAAGTATCTAACTCCCCCAATAATTTGCCTGTTGCGCGACCCCCCTCCCCCCACCCCCGCCTTAATTTCCCCTTTGTGGAACACTATTTGCCCCTTCACCCAAACAACACCTGTCAGTCCTCTAGCCTGATGGCTTTCTTCTCCTTCTCTTTCCCTCGCCCACTTGACAATCATCAAAGTCGGCTTCCTTTTATATGAAATCCTTTGTTTTGGTCTTTGCCCCCTTTATAACAGAGCTCTCATGCAAGGATAAGCGATATCACTACTGCTGTCAGGTGGATCTTTGCTTAAAGCAGAGAAGACCAGGAAGATGGTTACTTGTCTTTTATTGACTATGTGAAGGCCTTTGACCTGTGTGGATCATAACAAACTATGGACAGTCTTGAAGAAAAGTGGGAATCCCAGAACGTGTCATTGTGCTCACAAGGGATTTGTACAACTCTGAGAAGAGAACAAGGGAAACCTGCAAGGTCTAAAATCAGGCAATATGTGCTTCAGGAATGCAGCCTCTCACCATACTTGTTCAAACTGCATGCTGAGCAAATATCAGAGGAGCTGGCTTCTCTGAAGAAGAATGGGGCCGCAAGATTGCAGGAGACTTATGAACAAGCTGCCACTATGTCGATGACAGAGCCTTGCTTGCTGCCAGTGAGGAAAACCCGAAGTACTTTCTGATGAAGATCAAAGCTTGTCGCCCTTGGTATGGATTGCAACTCACTGTACGGAAGACTCGCACCCTCACACCTGGACCCACGATAAGTGAAGGGGAGGCTGAAGTTGCCAGGCTCTGCCTTGTCGAATCCACACTCCGTGCACATGGAAGCAGCAGTCAAGACAGCAGAAGACGATTGCGCTTTCCAAGAAGATGGCTGGTGCCGAAGGCCAAGGAGGGAACCCCTCCCCTGCCCCAGCAAAGGCTTTGAGGGCCTAAGAGGCAAATGTGGTCTGCACACCATTGCTGTATTGACTGTGATAGGAGTTGTATGAGCCCCAATAAAATGATTCATTAAAAAAGTAAATAAAAGACAAAAAGGCTGTGCTGAAAGGCGTCCACGGCCACCCAAAAGAGAAGGCCTGTAGCTCACCCACCTTCTCTCTGCCCAAGGCCCCGAGGCTAAGAAAACAGCTCAAATACCCTCTGAAGAACACCCCCAGAAGAAACCATCTTGACCTCTGCACCATCATTAAGTGTCCCCTGACCAGGGAGTCCACCGTGAAGAAGATGGAGGATAAACAACATGCTTGTGTGCATTGTGGATGTCCAGGCCAAGGACAACACCTGGATCAGGTCTGATGATGAGAAGGCATATGTCCAACTGGCTCCTGACTAATGCACTACATGTTGCCAACAAAATTGGAATATAAACTAAGTCCAGCTGACTAATGCTAAATATCAACATCTTCAATTCAAACAAGAAGTATTGTATAAGGTAAATCCGCTGCACCAGACCTCTTTAGAATATTGAAGAGCTAGGATGCTACTTTGAGGACTACAGTGCACCTGACCCAAACCATGGCATTCTCCATCGAGGCACTGAATGAGGAAGAAAGAAGAGCTTGTGTTTGAACTGTGATGCTGGAGAGGAATGTTGAAATGATCATGCACTGCTAAAAGGG
This sequence comes from Nesogale talazaci, assembly GCA_004026705.1. NCBI lineage: Eukaryota > Metazoa > Chordata > Mammalia > Afrosoricida > Tenrecidae > Nesogale > Nesogale talazaci. Next base: position 41,398 of record PVJH01008684.1, on the reverse strand, counting down.
CAGCCCACTAATCTACTTCGGAAGAAATAAGGTCAGAGTACTCCTTAAAACAAGGATGACAAGAGTTTGTCTTACACATTTCAAACATATTGTTGAGCGGCCAGTCCCTGGAGAAGGATGTCAGGGTTGATAAAGTGGCAGCAAAAACAAGGAAGGCCCTTGATGAAATGGACTGACAGAGAGGCTGCAAAGATGGGCTCGGTCCAGCAATAACCGTGAGGACAGCACAGGACCGTGCATGGCTAGGTTCTCTTGTGCACAAGGCAGCTAGGGGTCCAAACCAACTCGGCACCTGTGGCCGTCATGTGCTTATGTTAATTTCATGATTGAGATGTAGGGGTGGAGTCTAGCCTGTTAATCTGGAGACAGCCATTGAGTAGCTCATGAGGCCTCTCTGTGGGCATGGCTTTCTCCTGAGACTTCTGGGAACTCTCGCGATATTTCCCTTGTGACGATGAGCAGCTATCTCCCCAGTTGTTGGGAGTCAGTCTCAGAGATGATGAATCACAGACAAGACAAGATAGCAGTGTCCGAGAAGCTGGAGGAGCCGGAGGAGAAGCCACACAGCCTTACCTTGATGGAACCAGACCTCTGAAGCTGGGGCAGCCACATGAAGACCTCTGCCAGAGATGAGTTGCTTCTGCTGTTGATGGACCCTGAGCCCTGGAAGCGAGGAGCCATGTGGAGACCCCTGCCAGCGCTGGGATTCTGCACCCACTGACCTATGACTTCTTGAGTCGGAAGAGATGTTATAGACTGATTTCAGGTGTATGGGTTAATATCGAACTTATGACTTTGAACTGGAGTGGGCTGGGATGCTTTCTCAATGTCCTGTTCCTCTTGTATATAAACCTTCTCTTTATATCCATATGCGTGTCTATGAAATGTGTTCCTCTAGTCTACCTGGACTAACACAGCACCTAATAACAGCTCAAGACAATATGTGTCCTTTTGTGGCTAATTTCACACAGCATCACGTTCTCCAAGACCATCCATACTACGAGGAGCTTCCTGGTTTCATTATGGTTATTTCTTGTGATGCACAGTATCCCCTTTATAAAAAGTTATAGGCGGGCTCAGCCCCAGTGGCATAGTGGTTGTGATCAGGACTGTGGCCCATTGGGTTGGAGGTTCAAATCCACCAGCAAGGCTGGGCCTCCTACTCCCACCACCCGAAGGCAGTGATGGAAAAAAAAGTATTAAAAAATAAGTTATAGGCTTCGAAGCCCTGCATGTCAACCCTGTTCTATTGGGTCATGAGAAGTCAGAGTTAACTTAATGAAATGGGATTCAGAACTACACAATTGGTTAAAGTAAAAACTTTCCAGAGACTTCCTAGTGTATTTGAAAAGTACAGCAAGCTAAAAGAAGGCATTGTGGACAAATAAGCTGTCTGGCCTGGATCATGTTTCCAGTGCAACCGAAGTGCAACCCAGACTATTCAAAGACTAGTCAAAGACTATTTCAAAAACAAGAGAAGTAAGCAGTAGCAGCATTCTTTAAATTCTGTTTGATTATGAAAGTGAGCAAGTCTCTAACTGGGCCAAGGGGCAACACCATCATCTCGGGGGATAGCAAGGTTAGTGGAGAATTGCACATGGATTGCCATCCACAAAGACAGGTTCGATGTCCTCCTTTCATGGCCACCAGGGTCTGAAAGCTTGAGAGTGGCCATCATGATGCAACAGTTTAGCTCTCCCCTTCGAGAGGACAGGCCAGAGAGTGAAGAAAATCAAAGATGCACGGAAACAATTAGTCCAATGGCCCTCCACAACCACAAGGTCAGGAGAACTAGGTGATAGCTGGCTGTCACCACTGCCCACTCTGAACAAAGAGCATCTTAGCTGCTCCTGGATAGAGGGGGAGGGGGTGTCAAAATATGAAATAAAATTCAACATCATAAAATGAACAACAAGAACCCTGACTTACTGGTTGCCCAGAGACTAGTGGAAGCCTAAAGACAATGGCCTTCAGGGACCCTTCAGGCCTGGAACCAACTCCTCCCCTTTCTGCTCCCCCCCCCTCCCAATAGCTCCATTTTCAGCCATATAATAGGTCGATAAGGGGAAGAATGACTCCAGGGAGGTCTGTACATTTTAGAATAATCAACTGCTTGGGATTATTTACTTTGGGGTACAAGGACAGCATTTATCCAAGGGCAAAATTCCTAGGGGAGGTAGGAAAGGAAGAGAAGTGCAACTGGGAACCCCCAGAGGAAGGAGAGGAAGTGATGTCACATTGTGGGAACAGCAACCAATGACAAGAAGCAACGCCGTTGACCGAGGATGTGAAACACAGTAAGACGGGTTTCGAATGGAGAGAACATGCCAAGTCTCTGGGATTTCACTCTGTTCTTTCAAAGCAACACTTGTCACACTGCTTAGTGAGTCCCTGGTGACCCTGTACTGAGGTCAAGGCCAGCACCATCTGTCATTTTATTTATTTTGTAATCACTTTATTGCAGGCTCTTACAGCTCTTATAACATTTCATACATGAATTGCATCTAGTATATTTGTACATATGCTGCCATCATTATTTTCTAAACATTTACTTTCTTTTTGAGCCCTTGGTATCAGCTTTTATCCCCCCTCCCTCTCCTTCCACCCTCGTGACTCCTTGACAAATTATAAATTATTATTGTTTTCATAACTTACACCATGTGCTGTCTCCTTTCACCCACATTTCTGTTGTTCATCTCGCTGGGTGGGGATGGCACTGGGAAGTGGAATCAGCTGTCATTTTTTTCCCAATGATTTTATTGGGGGCTCTTATAGCTCTTATAACATTTAATACATCATTTGTATCACGCATATTTGTACACATATTGCCATATTCACTTCCAAATATTTTCCACTTGAGCCCTTGGTATAAGCTCCTCTTTCTCCCTCCCCCCATCATCTGTCATTTTTTGGGTTTTGGGGGGTTTTTTTTGAGGGGGCATGACTGGCCTCTGGTGGTGGGAGTAGGAGGCCCAGCCTTTGCCCCTGTGGAGCTGGAATTGAACCTCCATCCCAGTGGGTCGCAGTCCCGCGCACAACCACTACGCCACCGGGGCTCAGCCCCATCATCTTTTAAAGCAGCAGGTCTTGTTGAGTTTATAGTGGGCCTAAGGTTCTAGTGCTACTAATCATGTCATCTGTTGAACACTTAGTGCTGCTATTAGAATTGTCAACTGAGACAGGAATCTGGTTGTCCCTGGACATACTCTTTTTTTTTTTTTTTTTTACACACTCTTTAATGGAGCATCCACAGGCCTGACCACCCCTGCGAAGGACTTTGTTTTGTCATTCCTACAGCTGGACTCTAACCTACTAGAGTATAGCCTTTTACCCTTATTCTCAAACAGTTAATTGCTTGTTTTTCCTGGTGGAGTCTATTTTTTTTTTTTTTTGGAGTCTATCTTTAGAACAAATTCCTGAAACTTCTGTAATTCTCTTTGCAATTCTTTCTGGATGACCTTTTAAATCTTGGTCTTACTTAGTTTTTTCTCTTTTTTAAAAACTTTTTGTATGTGTGTGTGGGAGTAGGAAGCCCAGTCTTGCTCTTCGAGAGCTGCTGCTGGATTTGAACTGTCGACCCTGTGGGCCACAGTCCCACATACAACCACTGTGCCACGGGGGCTCAGCCACTTAGTCTTTTCTTCTGTGTCACATTTTTGGTCTCCCTATGAATTTACCACCAACATCAAATGTTACTCTGTATATGGATGGGTCCTGTGACTTTCCTGGCAAGGTGACTGCCTAGACAGTGGCACATGTCTGGCGGGAGGACGTTTGGGCACCCACTTTTCTTGAGTTACGGGATAGCTTGATTTTGCTTGGTATCCTGTTACCTGTTTTATTTCAAGGCTTTAATACTGAAAAGTGTGTTGCTAGCACCTGGATAGCCTGAGCTATGTAATATGAGAGTCTTTCAAAACATTCCTGAGAAATTTTCATTGAAAACAATGTAATCGGGCTGAGCCCCGGTGGCATAAGTGGTTGAGTGCGGAACTGCAGCCCGCAGGCTTGGCGGTTCAAATCCAGCGGCGGCTGGGTAGCGCCCACGACCACCAGAGGCAGTGATGCCCACAAAAAACAAAAAACAATGTAATCTCCCCACAAACTTTTTTTTAGCCCCCTCATATCCTGGAAACTCAAGAAATTACCTATCGAAGAAAATACATATAGAACAGCTTTTCTCTCTCTCTGCCACAGCAACCCTATAGGACAGAGTAGTACTGCCCTCATGAGTTTTTGAGACTAGAACTCTTCTATTTTATCTTATTTATTTTTTGAGACTATAACTCTTCACTGGAATAGAAATCCCCTTCTTTCTCTCTTGAAGCAAACTGTTGACCTTGTAGTTAGCAACCCAACTCCTCACCACTAAGGCACCAGTTTTCCTCAGATAGGAATATCTTATACAGTAAAAGGAAGTCAATATAATTGTGAATTACTTAATATGGCTCTTCTGGCTGTAGTCTTTGCAATGCCCATCAATGACTACAGTGGTGGGAGCTATGTAAATGAGGTGCTTATGGCCCAACAAGAGGATTGGGTAGTTTACTAATAAGGTGGGATGACACCATATAACTCTAATGTATGGACCCCAACGCAGGAACCCTGGTGGCCTAGTGGCTAGACTTTGGGCTGCAAACCCAGTAGTTCAAAACCACCAGCCGCTCCTCAGGAGAAAGATGAAGCTTTACTCCTATAAAAATTCAATCTCGGAAAACTCACACACACACACACACACACACACACACACACACACACAAAGGGCTGAGCCCCGGTGGCGTAGTGGTTGTGCACAGGACTGCGGCCCATTGGGACAGAGGTTCAATTCCAGCAGTGGGGCTGGGCCTCCTACTCCCACCACTGGAGAGCAGTGATGCCCCCCCCCCCAAAAAAAAAAAAACACAAAAAATTCAGTCTCGGAAACCAAACAGGCAGTTCTACATAGTCCTCAAGGGTTGATAAGAGTCTGAGTCGGAGGCTGAGCCCCGGTGGGTAGTGGTTGAGTGCAGGACTGCGACCCAATGGGTTAGTGGTTCAAATCCAGCAGGAGCAAGGCTGGGTCTCCTACTCCCACCAGAGGGCAGTGATGCCCCCAAAACAAAACAAAAAAACAAGAGTCTGAGTCGGGATGAACCCTGGTGGCGCAAGTGGTTGAGTGCGGGACTGCGACCTGCGGGCTTGATGGTTCAAATCCAGTGGTGACTCTCAGGAAGAGCACTGAGTAGCTCCCACGACCACCAGAGGCAGTGATGCCCTCCCACCCCCCCACCCAAAAAAATTTTTTTTCAGGGGCAGTGATGCAAAAAAAAAAAAAAAAAAGAGTCTGAGTCGGGACCAACTTGAGAGCAGTGAGTTTGTTCTTCTGTTTGGAACTCCCACTGAGGGGATTCACTTATTCTGCTATCCCCGGGGCAGGCGGAGAGCAGGAGCTCCAGGCTACGTCGAAAGAAGGCCAAGAGCAGCGCAAGGTACTTGAACTTGTTTCCCTGCTGACCCTCCTGCAGTTAGAGAAGATCCGACGCCTCCCACCCACACCACTTTGACAAAGCCCTGGAACTGAACAGATGCTTAATTTTCTTCATGAAAAGGGAAATGTGTGACCACGAGGAGGGGGCTTCGAAGTGTTCGTGGAAAAATAGAGGGACAAGTTAAGGGAGTTTTGCCATCAACTTTGGGAAGCTCCCCGCGTATTGGTCCACTGTTATAAACAGCCAGGGAAGCAGGGCTACACACAGTGGGGCAAAGTATTGATGGTTACCAAGAATGGGAGGGGAGGGAAAATAATTAACTAGATAATGCTGTTAGGTAACCTCCGTTGGTTCTGACTCACAGAAAACCTAACAACAACAACACAAGGTTAACAGAACAAAGCAATGCCCTGCCATCCTCACAATTGTTACCTTTGAACAACCGGATCCATCTCATTGAGGGACTCCCGTATTTTTCACTGACCCTCCACTGTTCCTTCCTGATAGCAAGTCCAAAGTACATCAGATCAAGTTTCCCCACCCTGCCTCCTAAGGGACATTCTAGCTGGACTTCCTCCAGCTCAGGTTTGTGTGCTTCTCTACAGTCCCTGGTACTCTCAATGCGTTTGACCGAGGCCATCATTCAGATGCCTTCATTCTCATCAGTCCTCCTTAGGTATTGGCCAGCTTTAGCATGCAAATGAGGCCACTGAAAATGCTATGCCTGCCGTCAGGCTTGTAGATTAAGTCCATAAAGTGATCTCTCTGCTCTTCAACATTTAAATAAAGGTCTTGTGCAATCATTTGATTTCTTTGCTGCTTCTTCTGTAAATGAACATTGATCGCTGAGTCAACTAAAATCAAATCCTGGACAACTTCAACCTTTTCTTTATCGGTCATGTTGTCTATTGGTCCAGTTGTGAAAAATATATTTTTTTCATTGAGTTGTAATCTATACTAAAGGTTGCAGCTTTTAATTTTCATCCCCAAGTGCTTCAAGTTCTCCTCACTTTTGGCAAGTAAGGTCATGTAATTTGCACATCACAAATTATTATAAGACTTCCTCCAATCCTGGTGCTGCATTCTTCTTCATATAGTCCAGCTTTTCATATCACTTTGATCAGCATACAGACTGAATAAGTATGGTGGAAGGATATAACCTTGAAACACTCCTTTTCTGATTTAAGTCATACAGTATTATCTTGTTCTCCTGGAACTTCTTGGTCCACATCCAGGATCAAAATGAACATAGTTATGGGTCTTGAATTTCCCATGTTATGCAATTTTAGCTATAGTTTGTTTTGACCTAAAATATTTCACAATGGCAATATTGTACATTCTACTTTTTGATTGGTTGGTTTTTTTTTTTGGGGGGGGGGGCATCAGTGCCCCTGGTGGTCGTGGACACTACCCAGTGCTGCTCCTGAGAGCCGCTGCTGGATTTGAACCACCAAGCCCGCGGGCTGCAGTCCCGCACTCAACCACTTACACCACTGGGGCTCAGCCAGTACATTCTACTTTTGTAAGTAGCAACTGGGATCTTCAAGCTTGAGAGTGGCTGTCGAAGATGCTATTATTGTTCTCCTTCTACGGGGAGCAAAGAAGAGTGAAGAAAATGAAAGCTTCCAGAATGAATTAATCAAAAGGACAAACAGACCATTGAAAGCTCAGTCACCACCACCAGGAGAACAAAAGAACTAGAGGGTACCCCGCTACCACTGCTGGCTGCTCCGAAAGTGATCACAATAGAAGGTGTAGATAAACTGGGGGACAAACGTGGAACGAAACTCAAAATAATTAACAAAACCAAATAAAGCAAGAGGAATAGACTTTGGACTTTGCCAAAGGGGGAGGACAAGGAAGGAGGCTAAAACAACGAGCTAGACATTTCCAAAGTGGACAACACTTCTGCCTAGCAGGTGCTGAAATAATCCAGACAGATGGCAAAAAGCAGATACCTATACTTTATCCTAGCTTATGGGCTACAGTACAAAAAAAATTTTTTTTTCATTAACAGGAGGTGGCAGAATAATTCTCCTGAAAGGGGGTAGGAGGTCAAATTAGTTTGGGAACCTATGGACCAGATGGTTAATGGGTGTTGACTTGGAGGAAATGAAAGATTGTAATCTACCAAAGGAAGGAAAATCAGGGAGCAGGGAGAGGTGAGCTCATGGCGGAATCGATCAGTAGTTTTAGACCATGGAGTACAAAGTTAATGATTTGAAATGGAGACCCTCACCTAAGTGTCAATAATTAACAATGGCTAGGCTTTCTAGACAGATGGAGGCTTGTAGACCCTCTGAGACTATGACCTTTAGTCGCTTGTCAGGGCTGGGAAGCACTCAACCTGAGGGCTCAGCTTTCAGACAGACCGACAGGGTCGTCTGTGGTTTGTCATATTGTGCTGACTTAGGTACTGTGATGTTAAAAGCTTATGTGACTAATATTTCAAATACCAGCAGTCATGGTGGATAGTCTTCAATGGAGCTTCCAGACTTAGATAAACTAGGAAGAAGGAATTGGGGAACCACTTCCGAAAAGGTTGTCACTGAAGACCTGATGTACCACCACTGGTTATCACAGTGGCTGCAACAATGGCCTGGAGCAACAATTGTGAGGGTGCTGCAGGACTGGATAGTGTTTCCTTCTGCTGTGCACAGGGTTGTTGAGTCAGAACAGACCAGAGGCCCCTCCAGCAACAGCAGGGAGGCACGCATTCCTTAAAACAATCAACTATGAAAAAATAAACACCAAACAACCAGCTATGCAAAATCAAAAAGGCAGCTGGTACCCTGAAATAAACTTCAAAAGGCAGGAATGGATAGAATATACAGAGGACAAATGAAAATGTGGTGCAGAGAAAGGAAGTGGGAGCATTGCTGTTGTATGGTGGGTACAGCAAACAATGCCCTAAAGCAAAATGCTTGGGATTTTTTTTTCCAAAACCACTTTATTAGGAGCTAATACAGATATCCTATCTTTTCATAGTTCAATTACATCAAGCAGTATTGTATGATTGCTACCACACTCAGTTTCAAAACATTCTCTTCCTTCTAGAACTCCTTGATATCAGCTCTCCTTTATGGCCTCCCTCCACCGCCACTGCCCTCCCTTAGGAACCAATATTCCACTTGCTGTCTTTATAGGTTCACCAAGTGAATTGTAAACCCAATTTACCCTATACACCTTTGCTCAAATCACAATAAAAATTTTTTGAGAAAGAGAAATCTGAAAACACCAGCGAGCAGTGATGCGCCCCCCCGCAAAAAAAGAAAAGAAAAGAAAAGAAAACAATATGAAAATATGATTTCTTTCCCACTAGATGAGCCAAAAGAAGCCATGGGGGCATAGGGTTTGTACTCCTGTAAGGGTCAGTCTCAGAAACCCATAGGGCAGTGGTTCTCAACCTGGGGATCTGACCCCTTTGGGGGTCGAACAACCCTTTCACAGGGGTCGCCCAATAGGAAGGTTGAGAACCACTGCCACTGGAGGTCTCTTTGAATCAGAGTCATTGGCAGTAAATTTTTTTTAATGAGATGGCAAAAATCCAGAAGTTTACATGGTCTCCTAGTGAAACTGACGAGACCTTAAAAATATATTTCCTCATTAAAAGGGAAAAAATGAGGTATAAATCACATACAAAACAATGGACCTATTTAAAGTATTTTAGGGGGTAGGAGGGAAAAGCAAGGAGTTGAAACCAAGGGCTCAAGTGGAAAGAAAATGCTTCGGAAATGATAATGAATCATATGGACAAATATATTTACTAAAATTGATATGGATTGTTACGACCCCCCAATAAAATGATTACTTAGTCAAGTATTTTTGTATTTACTGCATTAGAGTTCTAAAGAGATCGAATCTCACAGTCATTAAAGAGACAAAGGCAGAGAGGGCACACAGCATCCGGATGTAGGGGACCATGTGCACAAAGTCAAAAGGACATCTGAGGATTCGCAGTCGGGACCCTAGGTAAAGAGGCCTGGGCCAAAGGGACTGTCACAGTTCATCCTTGGTGGCAGATCAATACCGGTGGGGCTAGAGCAACAGGGACGGGACAATGACAGAGCCACATGCACAGTTAGAGAGGAGAGCTTCAGACCAAGGCAGTCAGTGAAGGCTGGGAGGGTGTGACACATGACTACAAGACCCCTGGTACAGTCCGTAGTATGGTGACCTCTATCCAGGACACACCATGGCACACCCCTAAGAGAGCGACTGCCCTGCTCTGGGCTGGCCGGAGAGGGGTGGAGGCAATCCACTGCCAAGGCATTCTGCCTGAGAGCAAGAGGACCAGACCCAGATCCTTGGTTAAGGATAGAAAGCTGGGCGTCTGCACGTGGGTCTGAGGCTATGACCGCCATCCATAGCCTTTTGCAAATCAGGGTGCTCAGACTGTGAGCTCTAATAAAGGTGTCCTATGATAATTGTATAGTTTCCCTTCTAAAAAATTGCCAAGCGCTTTTCCAAAGTGGGTGCACCATTTTACATTCTGAACAATAACACTTAAGAGTTCCAATTCTTTTTTTTTTTTGGCATCACTGCTCTCCGGTGGTGGGAGTAGGAGGCCCAGCCCCACTGCTGGAATTGAACCTCCGTCCCAGTGGGCCGCAGTCCCACGCACAACCACTACGCCACCGGGGCTCAGCCCAAGAGTTCTAATTCTTAAAAAAAGAGAGAGTGTTCTAAATCTTCTAGATCCTCGCCAACACCAAGAGTGGGGCACTCGTTGAATCCTTTGCCCGTCCTCTGGAGGAAGGTTATCAGCTGGCTGAAGAGAGAACTGACTCACTGGGCGCTGTGTCAGTGCTGACTCCCAGCTCCCCTCTGTGAGTTTCTAAGACAGTACTTCTTTATGGGAGTAGAAGGCCTTGTCTATCTCCTGAGTAGCTGGATTTGAACTTGAGGTCTTGTGAGTAGCAGCCTAACACGTATTTCTTGTTAGGGTTAGTAGGGGCCTGGATGACCCATGAAGTCTAAATGACCACTCCTGAATGAATGATCTCACCTGATCCATTCCATCAGTCCTGTGTGGATGACTCATCTCCACCCCACCCCACCCCACCCCACCGGATCCATCCTACCAAGGACATCTAGAGATTTAGATGGCCCATCCCAAAGGGCCAGACATTATCCATTCCAGGCACGGGACCAGGCAGTGCTTGGTTCTGTGGGCATAGACTCACTCTGGGTAGGAGTGGCTGGGTGGCAGCTGATAACATCCACTTCTGAGATTATGTGCAGATAGCCTATCAACTGACCAGATAATTGCCCTGTATGAGGAAGCTACAGGTAATCTGGAACCTTGAACACGAGGCAGAAGGACACTTAGACAGAGCGAGGCCGATCCTGAAGTGTACAGGTGATAAGTGGCAGAGCCCAGATCAGACCCACTGCCAAGCGATGCTTTATGTATTCGTTTTCCATGCTGATCACCTTTTGTTCCTTCATGTGTGACTGCTCTTGGTTTCTGTCTGTCTGATTCTAGATGGCTGCTTCCAGCCATCAGCTACCCTTCTTGGAAATCTCTTCCCTAGGGAAAGGAAGAGGTTGTGGGGATCTATGAAGGGCCTTCAAGCATTTGAGGAGGAGTGAGGCCACTGGAGGAAAGAAGTCAGCAAAGTAAACCTCACTCAGTCCACTGTGAACTTGTTACAGAGGAGTGCAAAACCCATCCCAGAGAAACACTGGCAGCTTTGATGCCCCATCAGGGAGCCAGCCCCTGAGTAAAGAGAAGGCACATGAATGTAGCTTGATGTTTCACTGGAGGCAGGAAATGGGTTTTGGTCTCTCTGTAATGGATTCCCAGCGAGGCTCCTTCACACCAGCAGGCAGCCCTGCAGTCAGGGCAGGCTTCTGTGGAGCAAGGGTGTGAGTGTCAAGAAACTGGCTTGACTGGGAAGCGCGGTCTGCCAGGCTTTTCCAGGGTGTCAGGAGAGCAAGAAACCCTGGCACAAGAGGGTGGTGTGGCTAGATAAACCCTCAGGGGTGGGATTGGGGCCTCACTTGGAGAGCATTCTGAACTGTTCTGATGGGCACATTTAAATGAAGCGGGGGTGATGTAGCTTCTGACACCCATGCAAAGTTTTGGCACAGCTCATAGGGAGAGAAGGAGGTGAAGAGGGTCTGTGAGCACGAATCAGGGGCAGGAAATGGACTCAGCTCAAAATGGACTCAGCTGGCCTCATCACACAGGTTAGGTTGTCAGGGAACTTCCAGGCCAAGGACTAGAAAGAGAGGCCTGGAGATGAACCTCAAAAATGCAGTCAAAGAAAACCTTGTGGATCACACGGGTCTGAGCCCGCAGCAGATCAGGGATGTGGCAGCAGTTCGTGTGAGGCACATGAGGTTGCCATGCGTCCCTCCCAGGAGAAGACACTATTCAGTCTGAAGAACTATGTCCTGAACTATGCTCTGCACCTGAATTTTGACCTGTGAGCCTCCCCAGCCAACCTCACAGTCACGAGGGCAGGGGCAAGCCCTTCAGAAACAGGAAGTCTCAGCCCCAGCCTATTGCCAACACCCCTCTTCTGTACAGAGCTACCCCAAATCAACCCTCCACTAGTGGGCTGGTTCCGACTCATCGTGATCCTATGAAAACCAGTCCACGGGAACCCTCTGGACCCAGATGGCGTGGAGGCGCCCTTTCAAGCGTACAGAGGATCGCAGCAGCCAAGAGAGATACCCAATGGGTTAATAGAGGCCAACCCAGGATGTGGATGAGGACTCTGCTAGCTTCTCAGTGAGCGGCCTCTTTCTCCCTCCCTCCGTTGGCTGGTGGTTTGAATTGCCAAATTTGCGATATGCAGCCCAAAGCCTAATCCATAGAACCAGGAGGGCTCCTTGCCCCACAGAACGAACAGATGTTACTTAATAAACTTGGATTTATAAGGATTCCAGATAATTCTCTAAATAGCCATGGTCTTTGCCTTCGGGATCCTGAGTAATTGCTGTTGGTGGATCCTGAGTTTGCCCTGCACCCCCACGGGCATAATGACTCATTGGGAGAACCTACCCTTTATTCAATGATCGGGTTCTGGATAAACCAGGGACATTTCCAACCTTTCCTGTGCTGCCTGGACTTCTGAAACACATGAATCATTGAACACTAGGGAGGTAGCAGTGCTAGGTACTTTTGGGGGGCTTAGATTGTTTTGATGCTAAGGAACAAAGTGTCTGAGGAATCACCTCAAATTGGGAAGGCAAAATGCCTGCCTGTGGTTCGTAGCTCAGCGGAGCCTTCATGGCACCACGGGCTTACCTCTCGTGCTTTTTAGGAAATGGGCAGGGCTCTGCCGACCATGTTGAGAGGAACCCATGCTTGAGATGAAAGCTGAGGGAATTTTTGGTTAGCTTTCTGAGCTTTCAGGACTCCGCTATACCATGCCACAAGAATTTCACCTAGGAGTCAAAGTCTTGTCAAGGCATCTTATCACCCCATTATATTTGTCATCCCCTTGCAAGGCTAAAGAGATAAGACCTTTGATCTTGAGTCCTTCCTTTCCACAAGCATTTATGAATCTCTCACCACCTGTCGAGGCTGTGGTAAGTCCTGTACTTGGACAGAGAAAATCACTCTCGATAAATGAAGCCACCACTTCACATTCATAGAGGAAGTCCTGGGCTAGAGAGAGGGACTAGGGAGCTAGGATCAGAGTCAGGCAAGCTCATCTGGAATATTCTAGTCGTCACTAAAGCAGGGCTTCAAACTGGTTCAGGGACCCTGAGAACTCTGCTGGGTAAGGAAGGACTGTGCCATCAACAGCCATGTTGGTGGAACACTGTCCGACAATGCTAGATGTTATCTATCATCACAGAAGAACTCCAGGGACTCTGAGAATCCTGAAGCTCATTTTCCACTGGAGACGCTAATTCAGTATACTTCAAGTGGACAAAGAAACCCTCCGCAGGGGATCAACGGGACTGAGTGGATCCAAAGCCCTGCTTTAAAGAAGGACAGAGCCCAGGCTTGCTTCTGGCTCTTGGGCCCAAGGCCCCAAGCTCAGAACTGAGCCCTTCCCTTTCACACAGGCATTTCCTTTGTCCAAGGGATGCAGCATTTTTTTTGAGTCAGATCATACTTTTCTTTTGCTATTTATTAACACTTTCATTGGCCCATCATTCACGTACCATACAATTCAATGGTTTAAATAGAGTAAGAAGAGATGTGTGATCAGTACCACAATCGGTTTTAGAACATTTTCTTCATCCTTGTCCCCATTAATATGAGCCCTCCATGACCCTCAGCCTACTCTGCCAGAACTCTACCAAGAAAACAAACCAGGCAGAGCCCCGGTGGCGAGTGGTTGTGCGCGAGACTGCGGCCCACTGGGATGGAGGTTCAATTCCAGCTCCACAGGAGCAAAGGCTGGGCCTCCTACTCCCACCACCAGAGGGCAGTGATCCCAAAAAACAAAACAAAACAAAAAAAAAGGAAACAAACTAACTGAAGGCCATCGAGCTGATGACAACTCATAGCACCGCTTCAGGACGGGGCAGAACTGCCGGAGCAGGAAGCCCTGTTTGCTAGAAAGCTGGTGGTTTCGGCTGCTGACTTTTCGGTTAGCAACATAGCACACCCCCCACTACTCCTCCAGAGCTCCTCTATTAATGTAGGTGTTCCCCCCCCCCCCCCCCCCCCCCCATGGATCATCTGGCCTGAATTTCCTATGTAGAAAATGTTGTCCCCCAACAATGACAACAAACTCACACACAGAGAAACCGCCATCCGGAAGAAAACAGAAGCCGATAGAAAGCAAAACAAATTACAAATGAATGAGAGGGGAAAACAAATGATACTATGTTAAATTTTAACTTTCACTATATCTGCAGTTAATCACTTTCTAATGCATTCTGGCTGAGGGCAAGATTATTTACATCTCTAGTTCTGAGGGAGTTAAAAGGAGGCTTAATCCACATGGGGACTCTGCAAATAGATTTTAGGCTTACGCCATCATCATAGCCTTCTGCAAATTAGGTGCTCAGAATTTAAGCTCGAACAGAATTTCTTCCTCCGATGTTGGATTTTATTATTTACAATACTTGGATCACTCTGGCTAGTGTGCCCCATCCATGTGGATTTAGCTGACACGTCACATTCGACAGCTGCTTGTTTTGTTGTTGTTGTTGTTGTTGTTTTGTTTTGGGGCATCACTGCTGTCCGGTGGTGGGAGTAGGAGGCCCAGCCCCACTGCTGGAACTGAACCTCCGTCCCGGTGGGCCGCAGTCCCGCACACAACCACTACGCCACCGGGCTCAGCCCTCGATAGCTGCTTGTTTTAAGAAAAACCTTTAAGACCGCGATATTCTTCTTTCTGACAGCCGGACACCATCGAGTTTCTTTACCACACTTTGCTCTAGCACCCGCATCCTTTTTAATTCAGTATTTTTTAAAATCAAATATATAAGAATCTGCAACATGAATATTAAAACTGCTAGTGAATATATTCCTCATTCCAACAGTTAGCTACCCGAAGAGCAATACACTTAAGAGGATTCAGATAATAATTTCCTATAAAGATTTTCTCCCTGGAAGAAATGACATGCTCTCTTGTGAAACAAAGAAATAACTAAGCAATTGGGATTTGGGGGGTTTTGCTTTCCTTCCTTTTTGCTTTGGCTGCCAGTAAGCTCAGGGCTAAATTCAATGCTCAATTCTCTTGCACTTTTTTTTCTAGCTGCAGTCCTGCATATACAAAATAATATATGCACAAAGATAGGATACTTTTTAATGACTCGAGATTGGAAGCAACCTAAATGTCCATAACTAGATAATTTTTTTAAAATAAGTTATCATACATCCAATAATGAGACACTCTGTAGACATTTAAAATGTAGACGGTAGCCCTATGTCACTGGAATTGCAAATTCCAGCAGGGTCAACCAAGGTGAACAGTTTTCAGCAGAGTTTCCAGACTAGAAATAGGCTACAGGGAAGGAATAGGCAGTCTACTTCTGTGAAATTAGTCACTGAAATCCTTCCGAATGGCAGAGGTACACTGTCAGACTCTGAAAACATTAGGAATGGCAGAGGCACACTGTCAGAAACGGTCCCTGAAGATGAGCCCCTCAGCTTGGAAGGCACTCAAAATCTGATTGAAAAAGAGCTGCCTTCTCAACGTGGAGTCGACCCTAATGATGTGCCTAAACTAAAGACCAGTCCCTGGAAAAGGACATTTGGTAAGGAGGAGGGGCATCAAAACAGAGGAAGACCCATGACCAGATGGACTGACACAGGGGTTACAAGAATAGGCTGAAACATACCAACAATTATGAGACTGGCAGAGGACAGAGAGGGGCATTCTTCCATTGAGGATGCGGTTCTTATGAATCAGAAAAGAGCAACAAAGTCTCAAGGAGCTCTGGTGGGCCCTGCTTTAGGGCCTGGACTGTTAGCCACAAACCACTTAGGAACAGCCAGACTCGGGGTTTGATGAAGAGCAATATAGCCAAGAGGAATTACCAAAAGCCAAATGAAGGTCAAACATGATAATGGGACAAGAAGAAAGTAAAAGGAAACAGAGAAAAGAATTAAGAGGCAAGGGACAGGTATAGAGGTATAAATACAGGCCCCTATTTACATATGTAAATAGATTTATATATAACAATAGAGACAAAGATCTATGTACACATATTTACATATTAAGTATCAAGGTAGCAGACAGACACTGGGCCTCTAATCAAGTACTCCTCTTTTCCTAATAAAGAACACTTTTTTCCTAATAACCTACCATTCCATGATGTTCACCTTCCTAACAAGATTGCTGAAGATAAAATGGGTGCATTAGCAGATGGTGAAGAAAGCTGATGGTGCCTGGCTATCAAAAGATATAGTATCTGGGGTCATTAAAAAAAACAGCCATTTAACTGGGAAGCAACAAACTCCACATGGAAGGCAAACACTAGCCTGTGTGGTAATGATATGTCGATAGGATCAGGTATCAGATGTCAGAAGACCCAAAACAATCATATTGACGTGAAAGAGGTGAGGCGGAGTGAAGACCCAAAGCCCATCTGTAGACAATTGGACATACCTTACAGAAGGATCACAAGAATCACAAGAAGGGACAAGCCAGCCAGTGTGCAGTACAGCACCAACAAAACACAACATTCCTCTAGTTCTTTAATGCTTTCTCTAACCGCATCTCCCCCACCCCCCATGTTCTTTTTTTTTTAAGGCATCACTGCCCTCAGGTGGTGGGAGTAGGAGTAGGAGGCCCAGCCTTTGCTCCTGTGAGTGGGAATTGAACCTCCATCCCAGTGGGCCGCAGTCCTGCGCACAACCACTACGCCACCAGGGCTCAGCCCCCCAGTTCTTTACAAGTCCAACTAAGCCAGAGTATGTGCCCTTGTACAGGTAAGAGGTCTTGACATATGGAATTCAGGTCAGATAAACCCGTTAGGGACTGTAAATAATGGGAGTGGCAATACCATGAGAGCAGGGGGAAGACTGGGAGAGAAAAGGGGAAATCAATTGCAATGATTGACGTGTAACCACCACCATCCACGCGGGGCAGGGGCGGGGAAAGCAACAGAAACATGGGTGAAGAGATACAGCAGCCAGGATAAGATATGAAAATAATAATAATTTCTAATTTATCAAGGGTTCATGAGGGTGGGAGAGGGGGTAAAAAACTAGCTGATACTAAGGACTCAAGTAGGAAGAAAATGCTTTGAAAAGAATGATGGCAACATTTACAAATGTGGTGTTGACACAATGACTGTATGGGTTGGTATAAGAGCTGTAAGAGGCCCCAATAAAATGATTTGTTAAAAAAGAAAGAAAAAGGGCTGAGCCCCGGTGGCATAGTGGTTGTGTGCAGGACTGCGGCCCACTGGGACGGAGGTTCAATTCCAGCAATGGGGCTGGGTCTCCTACTCCCACCACCGGAGAACAGTGATGCTCTCCCCCACCAAAAAAGAAAAAAAAAAAAAAAAGAAAGAAAGAAAAAGAAATAGCTAGGCTTTCCTGGAGAAAGAGAGAGAGGCTTTCTGCTCCTATAACGGGGGAATTCTGCTCAGTTCCACAGGGCCGCGATAAGCTGGAATCAGCTCGTGGGCGTGAGTTCAGTCGGGTTGGAGTGTACTCTCCAGAACGATGAAGCGGAGCATGTGCAGGTGTGCGAGTCTGTGTGTGCTGCTCATGTATGTGCTGAGTGATATCCAATCAAACAGCAGTGCAAGAATATTTCAAATGCCTCTGAAAGGAGCTCTGGGGCCGCGCCAGCAGCTGTGTGCCGTGCGAGGTGGCTGGGGTACAAGGGCAGAGGACAGACCGCCTTTTCAACTCTGCGTGTTGAGTAATATTTTATTTAGTCAGAAGATGACAGGAATGTTTTTAAAATGGTTAAATGAGCTCAATACCCAATTGTAGGAAATATTTTTTCCCCAGTGATTTTAGTGGAGGCTCTTATAGCTTTTTTTGGGGTGGTATCACTGTCCTCTGGTGGGAGTAGGAAGCCCAGCCTTGCTCCTGGAGAGCTGCTCTTCCTGTATTTGAACTGCCAGCCCAGTGGACCGCAGTCCCGTACACAACCACTACACCACGGGGGCTCAGTCCTCTTATAGCTCTTATAACATTCGATACATCATTTGTATCAAGCATATTTGTACACATGTTGTCATCTTCATTTCCAAATATTTTCTACTTGAGCCCTGTGGTATAAGTTCCTCTTTCCCCCTCCCTTTTAAAAATTTTATTTATAAATCATTTTATGGGAACTTATTGTAGGAAATGTTTTTCTGAAGCTTTCCTGAGTAATTTGCTCTCCTTTTACC
Organism: Nesogale talazaci; assembly: GCA_004026705.1. Classification (NCBI taxonomy): domain Eukaryota; kingdom Metazoa; phylum Chordata; class Mammalia; order Afrosoricida; family Tenrecidae; genus Nesogale; species Nesogale talazaci. Next base: position 23,153 of record PVJH01008684.1, on the reverse strand, counting down.
GTAAATCAGAGTCCTGGCTGGGCACTAGTTAACGCTCAGCTACTAACTGGCAGGCCCCACTCAGTGATTCTTGACCTGTGTGTGGATGTCGACACTTTTGGGGGTCAAACTACCCTTTCCAGGGGCCGCCCGATTCATAACAGTAGCAAAATGACAGCGAAGAAGTAGCAATGAATATCATTTAATGTTTGGGAGGGTCCCCACCATGTGAGGAACTGCATCAAGGGGTGACGGCCCAAGGAAGGTGAGCACTACTGCACCAGCCCCTGTGTGGAAGGAGAGGCACAGTGGCTGTTTGCTGTGTGCAGATGACAGCACGGCCATCATGTGGGGAAGTTCTCATTTGTCTATCCTAGAAGGTTCTCCTCAGTGGGAATCAACTCAGGGGCAGCTGTTCGTGCTCTAGCAGACTGACTTCTGTCCCCGAAGAGTTTCCAACAAGGCTTTGTCTCCCTGACATCGTATAAGCGTTTCTCTGTGTTCATTTTCCAGAGCAGAGGGGCTCAGAACTTTCATTGGATTTGGAAAGGTGACTGACTTAGACCCAGGAGCCCTGGCCGTCTAGAAGGTTCTGAGCAGGGCCGCTAATCTCAAAGGCAGCAGTTGGAAACCACCCGTGGCTCTGCAGGGCAGAGAGGAAGCCTTCTAGCCATGAGCAGATTGACCATCTCCAGAAGCTCAGAAAACAAAACCAAAACCAGAGATAAGATCTCAGAACCCCATGGAGACAGTTCTACTCCGTCCTGTCAGGCCTGGCGATGAGTCCGGGATGATGAAGATGTGTTTGGGGGATGAAGAACCAATGCCCTGTTTCTTTTCTCCCACGCCTTCATCGTTTTTTTGTTGTTCACAGTGCCACCTGGCTCAAAACGGAAAGCCTTAGTAGTTAAAGCACCTGGCCATTCTCTCTCCTGCTCACCCTCCCCACCCCATTCAAACAATATAAAAGTATTTAGTGCGTGATCATTGCTGATGTTTATTTGCGGCTGTTGTAGGGTTCCTATCGTTCTCAAAGTTGTACTTACTTTGCTCTCGCTGAGAGCACACACGACAAAACGCGCACTGTGTCAGCAGTTTGCAAGTATCTTTTTATGAGGAGCTCTCTCAGGCCTTCAGGAGTTGGCACCAGAGTATAAGGCATAAACAGATAGGGAAAAGGTCTGGCCTTGGCATGAGGCTGCTGTGCTTCACCCCACGGGGCGGGGCTCTGATGCCCACCTTGTCTGTGCTGGGCAAACGGGACAGTGCTGAGACTGAAGTGCTTCAGGGCTGGTTATGTGAGTTCAACTTTGAACCCCACAGCTCCACGTAGACCTGCGTGCCAAAGGGAGAGATGCCTTTATCTTCTGGCTGTGGGAAAAAGCCCTCTTGGCTGTAGGAGTAGTAACATATCTGCTGACATCTGACTTCAATAGATGCAATGATACAGTTCCTAACATGCGACTTATTCTTTTTTTGCCTCAGTCAATACACCCATATGCCATAGCGCGAGATATTTATCTACAATACACACTGAGTCATTCTGTTAAATATTTCATGCCAGCGCAGCTTGCTCTCTGTGCCTCTCTACCTGTCTGCAAACAAACTTTCCTTATTACAGGAACACAGTTGGTCAGAAAGTTCCTACGGGAGACTTCAAATGTGGGGGGCAGACAAATCCTCCTTTTTTTTAGACAGGTCCACCTTTGTCAAGTGGAAGATTAGGGCAAATAAAATTAATAAGAACATTTAAGAAAGATCTAATATATTAAAGGGCTCCAATGATTATATTGTTGTGACTATTATGCTTTATTTTTTTGGGGGGGAGGGGCATCACTGCTCTCCGGTGGTGGGAGTAGGAGGCCCAGCCCCACTGCTGGAATTGAACCTCCGTCCCAGTGGGCCGCAGTCCCGCGCACAACCACTACGCCACTGGGGCTCAGCCCTATGCTTCATTTTTTTTATGCTTCTTTTTGGACCAACTTCTTTTTTAATTTTATTTTTCTACCTTTTTAAGCTTCCAGTCTAGAAACTGGAAGTTGTCTTAGCTTCATCTATTCAGAATCGCCCATTTTCCATTTGAAAAAACGAAGGTTGAGAAATGGTTATTGGCTTCAGATGACACAGCTACTCAGTGACAGAACTAGACTCCGGGGCTCATTAGACCGATGAGACTCAGAAGACAAGGAGGCATTGTTGTGGGAGGATCTAGGTTGGGCGTCAGGGATTGGAAAGCCCCGGTGGCACAGTGGTTCCCTGCCTGGGCTGCAAACCACAAGGCCAGCATTTGGGAACCACCAGCTAGTGGGTTAGGACTGGTTCCTGGGGAGAAAGATAAGGTTTCCTGTTCCCATAAAGAGTTGCAATCTTGGACTGAGCCCCGGTGGTGTAGTGGTTGTGTGTGGGACTGCGGCCCACTGGGACGGAGGTTCAATTCCAGCAGTGGGGCTGGGCCTCCTACTCCCACCACCGGAGAGCAGTGATGCCCCAAAAACAAAAAAACAAAACAAAAAAAAGAGATGCAATCTCAGAAACCCAGAGAGGCAGTGGAATTGTACTCCATCCCATAGAGTCGGGATCTGTCAGAATTGACTCGATGGCAGTGAATATAGAATAGTATGGTCAGGGATTGGAAGTATAGGAAGGAGATTGGCCCGCATTCAGCACAGAAAAATAATTAGATTTTGGGCTGAGCCCTGGTGGCTCAGTGGTTGTACTAGGGACTGCAGCCCACTGGGTTGGAGGTTCAAATCCAGCTGCAAGGCTGGGCCTTCTACTCCTACCACCAGAGGGCAGTGATGCCCCCCAAAACAAACAAACAAACAAACAAACAAGAAATGCTTTCTCTAAGATATGCAAAATTCTTTCAAGAAACATTGTGTGCCCATTGACATGTTAGACATCAGGAATACCAAGCTGAATAAAACATGTTTTGCCAAGCTTTCTAGAACAATGCAATATAACTTTAATTTCCCACTGAGAAAGTGTGTAGGAGAATATGAAAAGTTACTCATGAGCAGAAATCTATTCAGGGAAAAGGAAGGCATGAAATGCACTAAAATGAAAGATTCTAATACTTTACATCAAACTGATTCCCCCTTATGGGAAATTTGATGTCTGCTGTGAGATTATTCAAAGTAGATGTTTCTTTGAGTGTGGATCCGTCAAAGACAGATGATTATGACTATGGGAGCTTTTTATGAAAGGTACCCTTGTCTAGATGGATGACATTGAGGCTACAGATGGTATTCATGACCACGGAAATGTGAACACAGGACTGGGGATGGGGCAGAGACAGGAGAAAGAGCGAGAGCTTCCTTGTAAGTGTAATTTGTCTGCCTCTTTCCTCTTGGATTCTAAGTGTTCAGAGGTCATCTGCATGGTTAAATGGCTGTTTCCATTCTCACTCTATAAGCATAACAGACATCATTTTCATGCACGTATATATTGTTTCTTTCTAAACACTTCAGGGAACTGTATTCAGTTCTTTATTTCAAGAGGAAGCAGGAGAGGAAGGCCTTAGAGGTCAAGGGGCAGACCCAGCTAGCATACTTGACTTGTCCCAAACTCTGCAAGGTTTCCAGAATGACTCAGATTTGCTAACTCTTGACCCGGTGTGATGACATGTACTTGTGGACTGTGAAATTCTATTTCATACGTGGCGAGGCGGCATCGGAAAGAGCAGCGTTTTGTCTGATCATTTGGTTGTGGCAGTGTGGACACAAACACGTGTGCTCACAGCCATCTAGCCCCTGAGAACGCAGCGTCTTCCGATCCTGGCTGGTGTCAAACTACTGACCTTGCGATTCTCAGCCCATCTGGTAACGACGAGGCTCAAGATACAAAGAGCAGAGCCCTTGTTCCTTCTGGCTCAGCTGTGGGAAAAGCTGAGCACCTGGCCCCCAGGGCTAAGGGGATTGACCTCAAACATAATGACTGACGCAGGTCAAATGTTCTGGTGAAGAGGGCTTCAAGGGGCTGCTGTGACCACGGGCTGGACATAGCTCAGGCTGACTGGAGAGAAAAGAGTGGTGAAGATGCTTTTGGAAGAAGCTGAAATATGTGACGAAAAGGTTAAATGTTGAGAAAAGAAGAACTCTTCCCTTTGAGCAGTGTTGGCAATGCTCGCTCTTCACTCCTTTCACAAAAACCATGCGTGCCCTTTCAAGAGTTTGCTGCTGCCATGGGCTACTGGTCCTGGGAGTCCCAGAGCCTGTTTACTGTGGGCTCCATGGCATGCTTCTGGCCCACGACAGAAACCTAGTATGTATTTTCTGGGTAAATGAAAGAAGGGAGATGTGAGTTAAAAGCATAATTTGTCTTTCTCTCTCTCTCTCTCTCTCTCTCTCTCTATATATATATATATATATATATATATATATATATATATATATATATATATATATATATATATATTGCCCTCAGAATACACCCAGTATTTCAGCCTGTCCCTTTTTCTATGGACATCTCTATCTGAGGTCATAAACTTGGGTTCTATGCATTTATTTCTGCTTTAGCAAACTGATCTGACTCTACATCCTAACAGAGAAATGCAGTTGGAATTGCACAGGACACTGAAGGAACCCACGGTCTGGAATTAGAGTTCCGTATACCCCAAAGATCTAAATGTGCAGGCTAAACACCACTGACCTCCACTTATGCCCTCTGACTGCATGCCCCTTACCCAGTGACCTTTGAGGGAGTTCTCGCACGGGCTCAGCAGGCCAGCAATCCTAAAACTGGCGCCCCTGACACGATGTCCCAGCAGATTACAAGGCGGCTTCACATTCTCCCACAAACTTCCAGCCCCTCCTTCCAATTCACCGCAGTTCTGACCTGGCTGCCCACTTCATTCACAGCTCATCTCTCTAGAGATATGTCTTAATAACCCATGTCATTGACCCTGTCCTTTCTTTCTAGGTGACCCTGGTAGGGTCTAAGGGGAATGGCAATGCCACAGCTACTGCTCCCTGCAAAGTCTCTCCCAGTCCGTGTGACCACTTTCCTGCTGAGTGGCTCCTTCCTGAGGCATCGGAAGAAGTCGAGTTACTGTGTCAATCACTGAGCAGCGCCGATAGCAACAGGCTGTAGGTGATGTCAACACAGGCACGGGTAAAGACGTCAGAGGGAAGCACTGAGTAGAAAACAGTTCACGACTTTGTCCACAAGCAGGCCCACTCCTTATTTGCAGCTGAGCCGGCAGGGAAGAGAAGAGGTGACAACGTACTTTTGGTCCTTGTTTGTTTGAGCGTGGGCAGATCTGGACAGACATAACCCCCTTCCCTCCCAGTAGCCCCAGAAGCTCCTGCTCACCTTTGCAGCCAGCTGTTTCCCTGAGCTCCCCCAGGGAGGGTCCCGGCGGGCCTGCAGCCAAGTTCAGGCTGTTTCCCAGGCTCTCGGCTGACTCTGACTCTCGGCAGCGCGTCCGTCCGTCGGTCCCTCCCGGGTGGGTGGATTGAGAGGCCGGCGATGCGATCGTGTTTCAGGGCTGCCGACTGGCTCGGCCCAGACACGTGATGAAAGGAAAAGTTTGGGTCCGTGTTGGCCGCAGACAAAAAGAGCCCTCACCCGGAGGAGCTGCTGGACCACAGCTCCTGAAGTCCTGAAGTACGCAGCTCAAACAGGACGTGGGGGAGAGCGTGCTTGGTCTGTTTCCCTTCTCTAATCTTTCATCTCCCACTTAGGAGAAGGCTGCAGAGCGGCTCTGTCCCATGGGAGGCAAGCCCAAGAAAAGGCGTGGGATGTCAGAGAAGGGCGAAGGCAGACAGCCCAACTTGATCAGAAAGGTTCTGTGGAAGGAAGGGGGCGGGGATGGGGGGGGGGTACGGACTCCTGTTGCTGTTTTAGAGCAACGGAGGCTGAGGCAAGGGGCAGAGGGGGCACGGACTACTTCCTGTGAGTCTAAATGCAGGAAAGACACAGTGTGGAGCTCATGTTCACACTCTGATTGAAACCTGTTTGAAGTGAGGATCCAAGATCCACGCCACAAAATGGTCAGGCCCTTTGTAAAAGAAACCAGTTTAAAACGTTTGAATTTTTGAATGTGATATGATACAAGACTGTCCTCCCCTAGCCCTTACTTCTACCCTCCGGAGACGACCCCGTGGCCAGGCTCACATCTGTCCTTTTGTCTTTGTAAGTACAAAATGAGGGGCTTCCGAACGTTGGCAGAAAGCTGGAAGGGGAGATGATGGCATTCCCCACAGCTTTCCGAAATCTCCTTGTATGGATACCCCATATACCTTCCCTTCCTCCTGCACTTGTTGTGCACCTGGCAGCTTCCACTTGGTCAGACTGGACCTCAAAGAGCTTCCACATTCATTCTAATGATTGCATGATGCCCACGGGATACATGCGTCCCGTTGTGTTTTGCCCACAAAGGACTGAGCACAAGGACAGAACCAAGGACAAAGCAGCGGTTCACTTAGCCTTCCCTGGATACTCCACCTTAATGACATGCTGCACAACCTGTTCATTGCTTTCATCTCTTCTTTCACAGATTTCAATTTTTTCCCCTCCATTCTGCCAGATAGTTATTTATCTCTTTTCTGACAAAGCAAGTTGGCATTGGCACAGATCAAACCTCATTCTCCTGCCTTCCTTTCTAGATAACATCACTTCCCAGCATCCCTTTAACCATACAAGCATTCATGGATTGTTTACAACATGCAGAAAATCGGCCATTACCTCCGCCTCCATCTCTGTGTGGATGCTAATTCTCAGGGCATACAGATTTTCCCTCCTTTCCCTGTTCACTCCTCTAAAGAGCACTGGTGGTGAGGTGGGGTAACCACTGGACTTGTCAGTGATTCAGAAAGACCAGGCTATCTGCTCTTGTGAAGCTTGACGGCTTCAGAAACCCAGAGAAGAAGTTCTCTTTTACTCCGTCGGGTCACTGTGAGTGAAAGCTAACTAGACGGCAGGAGGGTGCTAACTAGACGGCAGGGGGATTGTTTGTTTATTTTTCTCTCTAGTTCTTTTCCTTCTGCACTTAAAAAAAAAACACACTCCTTAGAGTAACAGGCAATTTTTCTATACTCATTTCACATGGGGGCTTTGTTTGGCACTAATAATATAGAGGGTTTCCAAAAACAACTTTGGTTGTTTGGTAAGTCTAATAGAGAGGAACTTTCACAAGTGAGAATCCCTCTCTCGTTCTCCTGAGCTTTGGAGATTTTGGCGTCTTTGGGAGCTCAAGGTTGTGTAAGATGGACTCGCATCAATGACTACCTTGAGAGGAGGAGCTGGGAGGTAGGGCCGAGTTCTGAGTGTTATTACCTTTCAGGTGGAGAAAGTCCACTCCTCTGAGCTTTTTTGCCCGTGAAATGAGGGAGTGGATGGGTGGATTTGTGGGGCATATTGAGGAAACTCTTAAGTTGTCGAAAACCCACAGGGCCAGTTCTACTTGATCCGAATGGAGTCACTATGAGTCAGATGGAAGTGAGGTGTGTTTGTTTGTTTGTTCCATGCTTCCAGAATGTTAAAGAAATTCAAAGGAAGATTTTAATGGGGGCCAGATTTCTTTAAATTGTTTTTGTTTGTTTTGGGTTTTATTTTTGGGGGGGTATCACTGCTCTCTGGTGGGAGTGGGAGACCCAGCCTTGCTCCTAGAGAGCTGCTGCTGGATTTGAACCGCCAAGCCAGTGGGCCCTGCATTCAACCACTATGCCACCGGGGCTTAGCCCCAAATCGTTTTTTTTGAGAAGGGGGACACACACATGAAGAGAGAGAATAGCACTTCAGAACTGACCAGAGTCCCAAAGAGCAAGTTTACTCATCTATACTAATGTGTTTAACAGCTCACTTTGCATGGACCTCTATTACCATCGACTTAGTTCTGTATAGACAAAGATCAGCTTTCTTCTTCGAAAACTAAATCAGCAGGGTTGTGTATTTTCTCAATAACAATAAGGAAGTAGTAGCAACATTCTTTGGTTTCTTTAGGAAAGTATTTTTCCCTCAGGCTTTTTCTCAACCAATATTACCTACTAAAATTATCTAAATTGCGCACCAAATCTTTCCTCGGGCAAATTTCTCACTGGGCCCAGAAAAAGCTAGCTTTATTTATTAGCAAATTTGGTGTAATTAAAACATTTTCTTTTTTTTTTGTTTGTTTGTTTTTTTTGGGCATCACTGCTCTCTGGGGGTGGGGGTAGGAGACCCAGCCCCACTGCTGGAATTGAACCTCCATCCCAGTGGGCCGCAGTCCCGCGCACAACCACTACGCCACCAGGGCTCAGCTCAATTAAAACATTTTCAACAAAAAACGTCTCTGCCTTTCTCCTAGGCTAAGGCCCTCTGGTGATCCACTGGGTTAAGGGATAGCCTGTGAACCCCAAGGTTGGCAGTTAGAGCCGACCAGCTGTTCTGTGGGAGAAAGGGGAGGCCGTCGGTGTCTGTCCATATTTAGAGGCCCGGAAACCCCGTGGAGGGGGTTAACTGTCGTGAAGGGTCACTGTGAGCTGGCATCAACTTGACTACAGCAGGTTTGTTTCTCCCTAGTCTATATTCATGGCATCCAAAGTCCTCTTGAAAAACTTCAACTGAATGATGCCATGACTCTAAGGGAATTCCTCTGGGTTTCTCACTGTCCGCAGAAGAGAGTGCAGTGTGTTTTATGGTGGTTATTGAGAATAGACATAACAATGTGTAGGCCATATAACCCTGAATGCGCATCTGATCTCAGAAGCTAAGCAGCGTGGGGCCTGGTTAGTACTGGGATGGGAGAATATACAAAACATACCTGTTGTTACATGGATCCTTCAGTGTAGACTTTAGTCTTAGTGCTCCCCACCCCCACCCCAGACCTTGCCTCATGTGGCCTCTGCTTGTCTCTCCAGCTTCACCTTGGGGACTGAATTCTTAGTCCACCTTCCCCCAGTCATCCTCACCTCCCTTCACTACTTAGGACATAATCCTTTCACTACTTAGGACATAAACAACTCCCTTCCCTCCCTGAATGTATTATTCTCAAGTCCTAGTGGCCTTGTTTCTATTTCTATTTTGTTTGTCTATCAGTCATCTCTTCTGGTTGAGTTCTTTTTACCCTTATCTGTATCTACATACCACCTACTCAGACAGACCTTCTGAGCCCCTACCCCAATCTAATTTTTCTCCCCTTCTAGTTATTTTCTGTCGTGTTGCCATAATAGTTTTCTTTATGATTGCCTTCATAGGCTCTCATCATACCTCTATTTCTTCTTTATTAAAAGATCATTTTATTGGGGGCTTTTATAACTTATAACAATCCATACATCAATCGTATCTAGCATATTTATACTTAGGTTGCCATCATTCTTTTCTAGACATTTATTTTCTATTGTGCACTTGGTATTAGCTCCCCTCCCCACTCCCACCATAATCCCTTGATAAATTATTATTTTCATCACATCAACCACGGTCTCCCTTTCCCCTTTCTGTTGTTCATCCCCCTGGATGGTGTGTGTGTAGTTCTGTGATGATCATAACAATTGGTTGCTCTTTCCTTCCCTCCCCACCTTCCTCCTACCCTTTTCTTTTTTCTTTTTTTTTTTTTTGGTTTTTGTGGGCATCACTGCCTCTGGTGGTCGTGGGCGCTACCCAGCCGCCGCTGGATTTGAACCCCCAAGCCCGTGGGCTGCAGCTCTGCACTAAACCACTTAGGCCACCAGGGCTCAGCCCCCTTTTATTTCTTATTTGAATGTTTGTCCCTTGTTTTATTGTCAGTCTTTGCCATAATTTTTTTTTGGGGGGGGGCATCACTGCCCTCTGGTGGTGGGAGTAGGAGGCCCAGCCCCACTGCTGGAATTGAACCTCCGTCCCAATGGGCCGCAGTCCTGCGCACAACCACTACACCACCGGGGCTCAGCCCTGCCATAAATATTAAGCTCCACAAGACCAGAGGCTGCCTTTGTGTTTCATTCACCAGTTTTAGTAGTCACATAATTTCATGTCAACATGATAAATACATCTACTGTGGAGTCTAGCTAGTCAATCAGGTCACAGCCTGATGATGCCTTCTTGTGGGTGTAGTCTTCTCATAAGGATTCTGGGAATGTCCTTTCTTTCTCTCTAGAGCAGTGGTTCTTAACATATGAGTAGCAACCCCTTTGGAGGTTGAAAGACCTTTTTACAGGGGTCACTGCAGACCATCGGAAAACATATATTTCAAGTGGTCTTAGGAACCGAGACACCGCTACTCTCTTCATCTCTATGCAGGTCTGCCCACATGGAGATATGCCCCCATACCTGGCCAGAAGACTGTTACCCATGCTACACCGTGGTTCAAGACAAAATTTCATTTATTTGTAATTAGAAATAAAAATTTCACAATATATAATTATATATTGCTTTTGTGTTTAATCACTATGCTTTGTTTAATTTGTAACAATGAAAATACATCCTGCATATTAGATATTTACAATTCTTTTTTTTTCTACATTTTTTTTTTAAGGCATCATTGCCCTCTGGTGGATTTGAACCGCCAAGCCAGTCGGCCACAGTCCCACACTCAACCACTAAGCTACCGGGGCTCAGCCAATATTTATAATTCTTAACAGTAGCAAAATGACAGCTTTGAAGTAACGATGGAAATAATTTTATGTTGGGGGTCAACACAACAGGAGGAACTGTATGAAAGATGGTGGCGGGCTGAGCCCCGGTGGCGTAGTGGTTGTGCGTGGGACTGCAGCCCACTGGGACGGAGGTTCAATTCCAGCAGTGGGGCTGGGCCTCCTACTCCCACCACCGGAGAGCAGTGATGCCCCCCAAAAAAATATTAAAAAAAAAAAAAAAGATGGTGGCATGAGGAAGGCTGGTATAGAGGCAGGCCACACACTCTGCTTCACCTTCCTGTTGACAAGCCACTCGGAGACCAGCAAGAACCTTGGAGATGCTTCCATTGCCACTGAACCCATAAGACAGCACCCACCACGGACCTGTGGTCTTCCTGCATTTTGATCATTGCATGTGTGTGTAAGTCTGAATAGGAATTTATGGATTAGTATTGGTCTTAGGGGCTAGTACCAGACTTAAGACCTGATCTGGACTGGGCTGGGATGTTTTCTCAATATACAATTGTTCTTCCATATAAAGCTTTTTCCTATCCATATGTGAATGTCCCTGGACTCGTTCCTCTAGTCAACCGGTCTAACACAGCAGTGTCTCTCCAGGGCAGCCTCTGCACTGGAGCTCAGGGACCATCAACAAACATGAATGGTTGAACACCTAGTTCCCTACTGGACTAGAATCCAGACTCAAATCGTGGTCCTGTCTTTGGAGATGGGTGACCTTAATTCCGGTACTTGATTCTTTTCTGTGAAATTAGAGAAAAATACTGGTCAGGATGTTTTTGTTTTTTTCCTGAGATTAAATTTATTTATTTTATTATAAACAATTGTATTGACACATAATGCACATATCATAAAATTCTAGGACATCTTTATGTTCCTCTTCAACTTTGGAATATTAAAGGTCTCTGCTTTGTACTGGTAAATTTTGAAACACTGTGACTTTGGTCAACTCTAAAGGAGAGAGAAAACAGAACAATACTAAAAATAAACTAGATTTATTATCCCCACATATTTTATTAAAGGAAATCTGAAAAATCTGAATATTAGAAACTCAAAGTCATCAGAGATCAGAAAGTTTTTATGATAGCAATCAAATGACCCAAAGAATAATGAAATGTCTATTTGAACCTTTTTTTTTTTTGCATCATTGCCCTCTGGTGGTCATGGGAGCTACCCAGCCTTGCTGCTGCTAGATTTGAACCACCAAGCCAGTGGGCCGCAGTCCCGCACTCAACCACTACACCACCACCAGGTCTCAGCCTTGACCCTTGATCTGTATTGAAAGGAAGTTTGATGGTCTGTTGATAAGTTCCTTGAACCAGAGATGGGATGACACACTTTACTTTTTTTTTGTTTTTTTTTTGGCATCACTGCCCTGGTGGTGCTCCTGTGAACTGGAATTGAACCACCATCCCAATGGGCCGCAGTCCCGCCCACAACCACTAAACCACTGGAGCTCAGCCTGATGACACACTTTAAAAGGAAAAAGTAAGCTGATGCATTCTCCAGTAAAATGTAAAGGTAAGTTTGAACACACTTTATACCAAATAGCAGGCTCTGGGTAGGTCAGGTGTGCAGAGGGTATAGGCTGGGGTGGCAAGAAATTGAAAATAGAATCAATGAATTGACAGACCTCACAAAGGGCCCTGGTAGCACAAGTTAACACACTTGGCGGCTAATCAGGTCAGTGGTTCAAAGTGACCCCCAGCAGCTCCAGAGGAGAAATATAAGGCGGTGATTTACAGCCTGATTGTGGACACCCAGTTTGCAGAAGGCTATGAATGACAGTGGAAGCCTCAAAATCCATTTGCAGAGCCCCCATGTGGATAGAACCTCTGGTGAAACCCCTTTACTGCAGTGGAAGAATGCCCAAAGCCTTGCTGTCAGAGTCTTCTAAAGTTGATGACGGCAGATGTCCTTGTGTCTTATCAGTCAATCCCCCTTTTGACCCATTCTAAAGTCGTGTGTTTTCAGTATTTATGCTTTTTGATTGAGACCTTTCTGTATTTTATATAGTACTCATTTTGTTTTTTGCTAGTTTGCTGTTTGTGTTTTATATGATGTTCCGTAATGAAATCCAAGATAGGCAAATCTAGAGACAGTGACGGGATTGGTAATTCCCTAGGGTCCAAGTAAGGAAAGAATGAGGGAAAATGGAAAGCTAATAACGGTGAGTATGAGAAGAAAATGTTGTGAAACTGATTGTGGGGGTGATTGACCAGCTCTTTTTTGTATGTTTGTTTTTGGCATCGCTGCCCTCAGGTGGTGGGAGTAGGAGGCCCAGCCTTTGCTCTGTGGAGCTGGAATCGAACCTCCATCCCAGTGGGCGGCAGTCCCGCGCACAACCAGTACGCCACCAGGGGTCTTCTTAATATGATTAAACTATTAAATTTTTGTTATGTGAAGTATATGCCAATAGAACTATTTTTAGAAAACAAGATCGGCAGCCTGGAAAACCCAGTGGGACAGGTCTTCTCTATCTTACAGTTTTACTCTGCCACACATCAGGTTTGACTGGATGGCAGTGGAGTTTTTCTCTTGTCTCTAGGTGGGTGAGTACTCTTAGTGTGGTAGTTACATAATTTCATGACAACTTGAAGATAAAGAAAAGTGCAGGCGTGGAATTCAACTTGTCAGTCATGTCAGAGCCTAATTGGGCCTCCTGTCAGTGTGGCCTTCTCATAGGAGGATCCTGGGAACGTCCCCCTCTCTTTCCAACTTCACCTTCCTGCTGGCTGACTCTGATGGCAGCTAGACCCCTGGAGATGCATCCACTGCCATTGGATCCATAAGACTTTGTACCTATTGGCCAATGATCTTCCTACATTCTGCACCATTGCTTGTGGCTATATGAGTGGGAAGAGGGACTTATTGACTAGTATCTGAGTTATAGACCTTAGTTGGACTGGGCTGGGATGTTTTCCTCATATACAAGCACTTATTGATATGAAGCTCTTTCTCATGTACAGATGTTTCTAAGTCAACTGGATTTGTTTCTCTAAGTCAACCCAGCCTAATACATTAAAGTACATATTTTTAAAAAATCTTTTTATTGGGGGTTCGTACAACTCATCATAATCCATACATACATTGTATCAAGTACATTTGTATATTTGTTGCCCTCATCATTCTCAAAACATTTGTTTTCTACATGAGCCCTTGGTATCAGTTCATTTTTCTCCTCCGTCCTCACTATCCCTTCCCTTAAGAAACCTTGATAATTTATTATTATTATTTTGTCATATCTTACTCGGTCTCATGTTTCCCTTCACCCACTTTTCTGTTGTCTGTCTCCCAAGAAGGAGGTTATATGTAGATCCTTGTAATCAGTTCCCCCTTTCTAACCCATCCTCCCGCCACCCTCCTGGTAGCGCCACTCTCAACATAATGATTTTTGAAACTTGGGTTCTGGCTGCTCTCCATGTGAAGGCAGTTGGTCTCAAATTACTACAGTAAGTACCAAGAATCCTAATCTTCTTCCAGGATTTTTTTTCCAATTATTTTATTGGCGGCTCTTACAGCTCTTATAACAGTCAATACATCATTTGTATCAAGCATGTTTATACACATATTACTATATTCATTTTGAAATATTTTCCACTTCAGTTCTTAGTATAAGCTCTTCCAGGATTTTAAAATGAACCTCTACCCAATAAGCAATGCCAGAGGTATTGCATGTGATTCTATTCTTGTGGCATTTGCCATCTTCTCCATTAAAAAAAAAATTCAAACTCAAATATGCACATTTAGATTGTATCTTCCATTATCTGGGTAGAACAAACAACTGTATATATTCACATATGAGCTGACCCAAATATCAGCCGAGGCACCTACCAATAATTTTACCACAAAAACTGCATTTAAAAATGTGCTGAAAAACCTGTATATACCCAAGTATTTACAGTAAGTGGAAAGGATGGAAGTTTGAACCCATTTAGAGTCTTGGTGGGGCGGTCAGACAAGTGTTGGACCACTAACTGCAAGGTCAGCAGTTCAAACCCACAGTGTTAGTCCTGGCAGACTAGAGGAAACAAATTTCAAAGACACACATATGGATATGTCGAAAGGGTTTATATACAAAAGGAATATGACACTAAGAAGGCATCCCAATCCAGTCCAGTACAAAGTCACACGTCCGATATTAACCCATATGCCCAAAATCAGTCTACAAAGTCTCCCTCCGACTCACGAAGTCACAGATCAGTGGCTGCAGAATTCTGGCACTGGCAGGGTCTCCCCATGGCTCCTTACTTCCAGGGTTCAGGGTCCATCAACAGCATGTCCATCCAGCTTCAGTGGTCTGGGTCCATCAAGGTAAAGCCGTGTGGTCTCTCTGCTGGCTCCTCTGGCTCCTCGGACGCTGCCATCTTGTCTTTTCCGTGACTAATTGCCTCTGAGACTAACTCCCAACAACTGGGGAAGATAGCTTCTCATCTTCATGAGGGAAATATTGCGAGATTTCCCAGAGAGAAAGCCAGGCCCACATAGAGGCCTCATTGGCTACTTAATGGCTATCTCCAGATTAACAGGCCAGACTCCACCCCTATATTTCAATCATAAAATTAACATATGCACATGACTGCCACATCCACCTTGGGAGAAAGATGAGGCTGTCTGCTCCAGTAAAGATTTCTATTCCCTGATGGTGCCCGGCTATGAAAAGATATAGTGTCTGGGGGGCTGAGCCCTGGTGGCTTAGTGGTTGTGCGCGGGACTGCGGCCCACTGGGATGGAGGTTCAATTCCAGCTCCACGGAGCAAAGGCTGGGCCTCCTATTCCCACCACCAGAGGGCAGTGATGCCCCCCCCCCAAAAAAAAAGATATAGTGTCTGGGGTCTTAAAGGCTTGAGCCATCCAGCTCAGAAGCAACAAAGTCCACGTGGAAGAAGCACACCAGCCTGTGTGACCACCAGGTGTTGAAGGAATCTGGTGTCAAGCATCAAAGAACTAAAATTATATCATTATAAATAGGGGGAAGTACAGATTGGCAACCCAAAGCCCATCAATAGGTGAAGCAATATCCTCTTACAGAGGGGTTGCAGGGAGGAGATGAGCCAGTTAAAGTGCAGTGTAGTAACAACGAAATATGCAACTTTCCTCTAGTTCTCAAATGCTTCCTCCCATCCACTATCATGCTCCCAGTTATACCAGACAATTCCGATTAGAACAGGGGATGTACACTGGAGTCTGAAACATGGGGAATTTAGGAGAGGTGTTCCCTCAGGACTAGTGATGGGAGTGGTGATACTGGGAGGGTGGAGGGGTGGTGGAGTAGAAAGAGGGAACCAATTTCAGGGATCTACATATAACCTCCTCTCTGGGGCATGGCCAACAGGGAAGTGAGTGAAGAGACACATTGGACAGTGTACAACATGAAAAAGGAATAGCAATTTGTAAATTATTAAAGATTCATGGGGAGAAGGGGGGAAGAGAAATATGGGGAGCTGGAACTGGGGGCGTAGGTGGAGGGAGGAAGTTTTGAGAGTGAAGATGGCATCAAGTGTGCAAATGAGTCCTGCAAACAATTGATGTATGTAGAGATCGTGAGGGGAGGTGTATGAGTCCCCAATAAAATGATTCATTAAAAAAAAGGGGGTGGGGGCTGAGCCCCGGTGGCGTAAGTGGTTGAGTGCGGAACTGCAGCCCGCAGGCTTGGCAGTTCAAATCCAGTGGCAGCTGGGTAGCGCCCACGACCATCAGAGGCAGTGATGCCCACAAAAAAAAAAAAGGGGGGGGGAGGGCTGAGCCCCAGAGGTGTAGTGGTTGTGCGCGGGACTGTGGCCCACTGGGACGGAGGTTCAATTCCAGCAGTGGGGCTGGGCCTCCTACTCCTACCACCGGAGAGCAGTGATGCGCCCCCCCCCCCAAAAAAAAAAGGGAGGGGAGGGGGAAAGAGGAGCTTATACCAAGGGCTCAAGTGGAAAATGTTTGGAAATGAATGTGGAAACATGTGTGCAAATGTGCTTGATACAGATGATGTAGTGAATGTTATAATAGCTTTAAGAGCCCCCAATAAAATTATTTAAAAAAAGATTTCTATTGCCAGAGACCCCACCTAGGGTGCTATGTTGGAGCTGACTCTATGGCAGTGGTTGTTGGGTAGATGTCTGCAGATCAGCTCTGAAAGGTCAGAGTGATGGAGCAAGTTCACTCTGCAAACACGGGTTACCATGTCTCCAGTGGTCTCTGCAGCAAGTACAACAGTGCCATACCTCAGGAAAGGCAGTGTAATACCTTAGGAATTGCACCCTGTTAGATTTCTTTAGAATTGGGACTCACCAATAGACTTGGTTGGACAAGAGTACTACTCATCTGGTTCTTTAAGAAATCCATTTACAACCTATATTTCACCACTTTCTTTTGTTTTTTGTTTCTGTTTTTTTTTGGGGGGGCATCACTGCCTCTGGTGGTCGTGGGCACTACCCAGTGCTGCTCCTGAGAGCCGCCACTGGATTTGAACCGCCAAGCCCATGGGCCACAGTCCCACACACAACCACTTACGCCACCAGGGTCAGTCCTCACCATCTTCTAAATCCTATGTCCACCCATCTGGGGAAGAACAATAAAAGGTGTGGGTATCAAGCTTTATTTTTCATGATTTATAGTTCAAAAATAATTATTTTCCCCAAATACAAAATTATAACGTTGAGTTTATTTCCTCCCCCCCACAAAAAATAAATTGTTCTAATTTAGCAACAGTATGAGTGCAGTATCAAATTCATCTGGTGTTTTGAATGCAAAACACTGATGCCTCCTGAAATACAAACCATCTGTGTGTTTGTTTCAGCTGTATCTTCAATGACCTGAGATGTGAACATTGAGTTCTGGGAGGGGTTGGTGGTGATGAAGACAGGGCTGGTGTTTCCTGTTTAATTGTTTCGGCACACACCAGGCTCTATGCTGCAGGAAAAAACAAAATTCCAAGAAAGGATTATGAAGTGAGTTCTTCATGTGACCAGGGTCTGCATGACTAGTGACACCCTTTCCTGAATCTCCTTACAGGCAGGTGAAGTAATATTAGAAACCCAAAACTGACTAGAGGAAGGGGGTATTTTGCTTGCCTTCTCCCAGCACAATATTATTCTTCCACAGAATGATTTTAGTGGGTTAGTCTGGCAGGGGAGCTAATAAACGTTGGACGACGTCTCAGGGATAACAGACTGAGGCAGGTTGGAAGTAATTATTTATTGACTGCTCTTCTAACTATCACATCCATCTCTCTGTCTCTTCTATCTTTTCCTCAGTCTTATTAACTACTTAATCTTCACAGCAACCTGGTGAGGCCACCGTTTGTCTCCCTGTTTTATCGTTCAGGAGATGGCACTCTGGGAGGGGAGAAGGACAATCTGAGGAATGATGTTTAGAATGTAGGTTTGATGCTCTGCTCTGCAGGCTATGGGGGTAGGTTTAACTCCTTGGCAGATAAAACCTTCTGGAAATCCAGTTTGAAATTATCCCTTAGGGCCTGCTCCACATCCAACAGCCTGCAGCGTGGAATTGGAATTTTGAAAGCATCTCCTTAAATGACACTTTAAGAAGTACAAACTGAATAGCAGGAAGGGCTCATGCTCCATTACAAAGGTACATTTTAAAACAACAACAATGGGCTGAGCCCCGGTAGTGTAGTGGTTGAGTGTGGGACTGTGGCGCACAGGGTTGGCGGTTCGGATCCAGGAGCAGCTCTCTAGGAGCAAGGCTGGGCCTTCTACTCCCACCAGGGGGCAGTGATGCCCACAAAAACAAACAAACAACAGCAATACTATTATTATACAATCCTGAAACCTGCATCAAACAAATGTCTAAACACGTGAAGGTACTGTTTCATGATACTATTGTTCCATGGCACTACCTGGGTCTAGTACCTACCCTTTTAAAGATCGTGTCTCCATCTTGTTATGCCTTCTTGGAAGAATTTCGTGCTCTTCAGTTGACACCATGTGTCACAGCAATTCCTTTTACATGTTGAGCTTAGGGGAGAAAAAAACGTGAAAGGGAAAGATGAGGCAGAAGGGTGGGTTGTCAGGTACAAAAAGACTTTTTTCCCCAGTTTCTCTTGCCCCAATATATGGCAGACCTAGGACACTGCTTACAACACAAAGTAAATAATTATAACACACTTGGTTTTTTGTTTTTGTTTTTTTCAATTTTAACACACTTGAAGTAAGCTGGTTAGAAATTAACTCCCTGAAGGCATTAGCCATCCAGAGCAATCAGACTACTGTCTGATCTACAGTGGGTGGGACTCACACCCTACTGATAAGGATAATGATTGTTTCCCTGGAGAGCCCAGAGAACAAGTCAAGCCAGCTCAAGGACAACTAAGGTTAGGCTGCCATCTTGAATATAAGATCTGTTCAAACCCTACTCTTTCTACTGCGTGTATATGCCTAGATTGTCCCCTACACATTGTGGTATTGCCTATGGTACAACCCCATCATTCAACATAGGTGGTTACCTAGTGTAATCAAGGGACTTGCATGCCCCTAAGTATATATAAGCCTTCATGAAAAATAAATCCTCCTCCCTCCCTGTCTCCTCTCTGACCTTGACGTGTACCACCTAGAGGAGCTGAGATGAGCATGCTACCATAAAATGTGGTGGTTGTGCGCAGGACTGTGGCCCACTTGGATGGAGGTTCAATTCCAGCTCACAGGAGCAAAGGCTGGGCCTCCTACTCCCACCACCAGAGGGCAGTGATGCCTAAAAAACTAAAGAAAATGTGATGCCTTTCTGTCTTTTTATCCTCTTTCCTACCTTCCCTATTGTTGTACAATAGCTCCTAAGGACCACCTCCCCTCCCTGTTGCCGTCAGAGGCTGGTTACCTGATAGTGGATGAGTGGGGTCTCCCTAAGAAGTTCCCAAAGGGCAGAATGGACAGGTACATTGTCTGATGAAAATATATTTCTCAAGATGATGGCAACAAATGGAAAAATGTGGTGGACACAATAGATGGATGGATGGGTGGTGTCAAGAGCCCCCAATAAAACTATTGAAAAAAAATACATGCCTCAGTAGTACTTTGTTCTTTTTTCATCGATGCAGTTTTCAATTAATTGCTTCTTAATAAGCCCCAGTGATTGTCTCGTGTCCTTCTAGGATATCTATCAAGGTTGCCCCTGGGGTACCCCAAAGTACAGTTGCCACACTACTGAACTGACCCTCCTTGAATTCACCACTGGCCCAGCAGATCCCTTCAGAAGCCATTGTTTAATTGGACTCACCCCACCGCCCTGTTTCCAATTGCACTAAGAATTTGATTTTTGAAATCAAATACTATTGAAAGAAATCAAAATATTCTTGAATTTGATCTGCAGTCTACCCACTGATTTCAGAGACATGTGTAAACACATGGGGGGGGGGCGCTAATAAACCCACGTATGCATGAACCGGAACTGTAGTAGCAATACTTGTTGACCTGTCTTATTTCGGGGTAAATGTATATACATTTCCAAGAGCACCAGAGTCTAATGAACTAGAACCGTGTTCTGGGCCATCTGCGCTTTCCGGGGATTGTGACTAAGCCGGTTATGTGGACTCCTGAGGTCTGTGCAGGAAGTCAGTGCTTTGTCCTCATTTCCATTGTTAGGAAACACGAGGCAGTGAGCAAATGAGCTTGGGCAAACGCTGCCAAGGACAGCCGTTGGCACGCGGCTCTTTCCAAAGAGGATTAACAAAACCAAATGGCTGAAAAAGGGGCCTGCCTAGAGCCCGCATCGGCCAGTCGTGGGCCCCTCTGCTCTTGCAACAAAAAGAGGCTCGCAGGCTACGGGTCTCGGCAGGTCTCCGAGCCTCCTGAATGTTGGGGGTGGCGCCAGCGCTTGCCCGGCGCTTCCCCCAAGGGAGGTGGCATCTTTGCAATTCAAGCAGGCCCGGGGCCCTGTTGCTATGGCAACGCTCTTCACCCGGCTCTGTGATGTGGGAAGAAGGGTGGTGCGCTCTGGCGCACGTCACTCCGCCTTGGTCTGAGAGTGCTACCCCACCCCAAACGAATTGTTTGCCAGAAAGGAACCCATGAGGTAGATGAGTTGTAAGTGAGGGGGTAAGGAGGCCGCATTGGTACTGAAGGAAGAGGGCAGCATCTCTCCCCGTCGACCCCCGCCCCCCCAACCTCCTCTCAACGATTTTTACGGTCCTTCACAGAAAGGAGGAGGGGGCGCTTGGTTTGGGAATTTGGTCAGGCAGGTCACGCCTTTCCCCCCGATCTCTGGAGTCTCTAGGCAAGCCTCCCCTCCTTTAAGGACGCGGGAGAGCCGAAAAAGGAGAACGAGCCATCCGGATTAAATTGAGCCAGCGCCACTAATTGCGTTTGGCCGCGGGTGAGCCGTCTTCCGCATGCGTCCGCCGAGGCTGCCCCGCCCCACCTTTTTCACGGCGCCTCCTGATTTTTGCGCCTGCGCGCTGCTCCCCGTGACCTCCAGGGCTGAGCGAACACGCATGGAGTCGCCGGCGCGCGCAAAGGGGGCGGAGCGGGCATGATCAGGCGCGCTCGCGTCTGGAGTGACGCGAAAGGAGCAGGCGAGTTGGGAGGATCGAATAGGTAGAGTGGTGTGCCTGCGTGGTTTGGTGGGCGGTGCGTAAGGCCGCTCTGGGCCCGGGGGTCCCCATCTCACCGGCCCTCTGGCTTCTAGGAGCAGATCCGGGGCAGAGGGAGGAGAGCACCGGGTCAGGGGCCGCTGTCGCCGCCACCGGGGAGTCCACCAGTCCGCCCGACCGCGTTTCGCGGGCTCTGCAAATCAGGGTAAGCGGCCTCGCGCTCACCCCAGAGAAGAGCGTGAGACGATGACTGGGAAGCACTCGGGGGACCTGTGGGAGGAAGCCGGCTGGGCGTAGGTGGAGGAGTGTGTAGGGAGGACCGCCAATTAATAGTACTAACAACAATCATCGCAACGATGATCATCGATGGAGGTGTGCAAGGACCTCACTGAGCCCCTTGTATGCTTCCTCCCGTGTAGCGTTTCCACCAGCCCTTCGGGGTATATGCTGTGATTAAACCCATTTTACAAGAACGGAAAACTGAGGCACAAGGAAAGAGTTAGGTAACTGGTGCTAGACCACACCGGGAGTAGGTGGCCTGGTGTGGATTGGCATTTCGTCCCGCCTGGCCCGCCCGCCCGCCTAAGTGAATGTCTGCTTTCCCCACATAAAAATACAAGAATTGTTGGGGGGGGGGGTTGTTAAAGAGAAGAGGAGGATGTATGTGGCTTGAAGTGGAAGGAGGATCTGGAAGGGGAAGCGCTGGATGCCGATGGGAGGCCGCGTTGGGAGAGTGGACTTGAGTTTGGAACCCTGCGGGCCTCCCCCTTCGAAGTCGCCTCCCCCCTTCTTCTTCGTTCTTGTGGCCCCACAGTCTTTCGTGGCTGTTCCGTGGCCTAGGAACCGGGGCCGCGGCTTTGGAAGAGTCAGCTCCAGGCCGGGGCCACTCGTCTTCCCGAGAACCAGTTGAACCGCGGTTCCCTCTCGGCGGGCGGGGTCTGTAGACACTGGGTTTGGGGCTTGCGGGTCTCCGGCAGCGCCCGCCGCGGCAAGGTAGGAGGAAGGTCCTGTTTCGTTCCGTTGCTACTTCCTTTTCCTTCTTCACTCGAGCACGGCGAAGTCTTTGTTCCAGCTGCTAGACATGGGCACGCTCATTGTTTCCACGTAAACTGACGGGGGCTTAAGCCGAACAAAACTACAAAACCCCACCAACCTTAACATTCTTTGCCCAAGGCAAGCCTAGTTCTCCGGACTGCTTGCAGAGAGCTGGCGGGGGTGGGGTGGGTTGGGGGGGGTCTGTGTGCCTGCCCTTAGTTGCTCACCACTGCCTTCTGGGGGTGAACGACCACGAAGCCCCGTTTTGCAGAAGTTTGATCCGTTTTTTACTCGGACAGTCAGGAGTATTTTGAACTGCTGCCCTGCCGAGGGCTTTTATTTCCCACGAACTTTTCGAAGGCCTCTCGTGTGTTCTCCTTTCCCCTCGCACAACCCAGTAGTAACAGTTACCGCACGTTAGGTGCCGTGGAGTGGCTCACAGTGCCTAAGGCTCCAGCCTCACGTAGGTAGAGTTGAGCCGATTGCTGCAGCTACTGTATCAGGCCACACTCCTCATGGCTCTTCCTTTTCTTTAGTGCCTTCCACGTGGTTTGTCCATGCACTGCCCTCCCAGGGTGACATCTCCCAGTGAGTGCTTGTGAATTGTAGCTAGTTTTAAAGTTAGTCTATGAAACAAAATTGCCCTTAAAATTCTTTAGGGGGCTGAGCTCCAGTGGCGTAGTGGTTGAGTGCGGCACTTCAGCCCACCGGCTTGGCGTTTCAAATCCAGCAGCAGCTCTCCAGGAGCAAGTCTGGGCCTCCCACTCCCACCGGAGGACAGTGATGCTCCCCCCCCACCCCCCAAAAAATTCTTTAGGAAGATGCAGAGTTGGAGAATTGCCTGTCCTGTGTCGGGAAATCCAGCAAGGTGTCAGCTTTGACACTTGTTGCTGTTTTGTTGTGTTTTTTTTTTTTTTTTTTGCTTGAAATTAAAATACAACATTACAGGGCCGAGCCCCGATGGCTTAGTGCTTGAGTGCAGGACTGCGGCCCACAGGCTTGGTGGTTCAAATCCAGCAGCAGCAAGGCTGGGTAGCTCCCACCACCACCAGAGG
>PVJH01008683.1:0-83943 GCA_004026705.1 Nesogale talazaci | reverse complement strand
ACATGATGCTGTTGTGAGTCTTGGTCTCAGGTAGTTGTCTGAGGTCAGAATATACCCGAAGAACTCCCTTTGATATGTTTTATAAGGGTGGTCTGGTTTTTAAATCAATTCCCTCAATTTCTGTTTATCTAGAAGTGTCCTAGTTTTACTGTCATATTTAAAAGACAGTTTTGTTGGATATATATTCTTAGTTGGATTAGTTTCCTTCAGGATTTTATATATGCCATTCCACTGCCTTCTTACCTACATTGTTTTTGCTGAGAAACCAATTAATCCTGTGGATGGCCTTTTGTTGGTATTTCATTTTTCATGAACTCTTGAATCCTTTGTCACTGAAAAGTTTATTGTGCTAGTCCAGGTAGACTAGAGAAACAAATTCATAAGCACACATTTGTATATAAGAGAGAGTTTTATATACAAGAGCAATAGTACATTAAGAAAGCATCCCAAACCCACTCAGTTCCAAGTCATATGTGCAGTATTAACCTATATGTCTGATACCAATCTATAAAGTCTTCTTCTGACTCATGAAATACATGCAATGATGCTGAATTATAAGATGATTATAAGCTAGATGGGTAGAATGCCTTTGGATCCAATGGATCCATTCTTAGTGCTGGCAGGGGTCTTCAAGTGGCTCCTCCGGTTTCAGAGGTCTGGTTCCATTAGGGTACATCCATGTGACGTATCCAGGATGTTTCACAGGAGTCAGCCTTGTGTCTTGTCAGTATATCATCTCCTAGAGAATGTCGGTAGAAAGTCTCCAAGGATGTGTAACGATAAATATCGTGTCTCCACCTTCAAGAAGGAATGACCACATTTCCCAGAATTCTCAGGTCATGCTCACACAGAGGTCTTATTGGCTATATCGTTTGACAGGGGAGAGACTCCACCCCTACACTCTTGTGGATAGCAATCCAACCCACAAGCCACCATACCGTCAGGGCTCCCCACCCCCTATCCTTTTTTTTTTTGACCCTTATACTCTTAGTCCTCAAATTGACACCAAACTAGGAGAGTGCTACATTTATGATGTCTTGGGGACTTTCTTTTGGTACATTTCCTTTATAGTGTCTGTTTGGCTTCTTAAATGGAAATCTGGTCTTTCATAGTAGGTAAGTTTTCAGTCACTAAACCTCCAACAATTCTGTCCTTTCTTGGAATTTGAATTGTATGTAAATTCATTGATAGCATTCCATATAACTCTTAAAGCCTTTTTTTTTTGTTTTTGTTTCTCATTAACATGAGCATCAAAATAGATTTGTCCTCTATTCTGTTGACTCTTCCCATGAATCCATTTTACTTCTTTTCCTTCCATTGAGCTATTTGTGACATTCTATTGTTAACTTTCTGAATTTCTAGATCTTCTCTTTTGGTTTCTAATTACCTGTTGTCAGGCTGTTCTTTTAAAAATTATTTTTAAATCCTTTTATTGGGGCTCATACAACCCTTATCACAGTCCATACATAAGTCCACTATGTGTCAAGAACATCTGTACTCCATTATGTGTCAAGAACATCTGTACATCTGTTGCCCTCATCATTCTCATAAGATTTGTTGTCTAAGCCCTTGGCATCAGCTCCTGATTTTTTCCCTCCCTCTCTGCTCCCCTCATATACCCTTGATAATTTATTACTTTGGCATATATTACACTGTCCAAAGTTTCCCTCTACCTACTTCTCCATTGTCTGTGCACCAGAGAGGTTAAATGTGGATCCTTATAATCAGTTTCCCCTTTCTACCACACCTCTCTTCATCCTCCTGGTATTATCACTCACCACTGGTCCTGAAGGGAACATCTGTCCTGGATTCTCTCTCCTATCTGTGTCAGTGTACATCCTCTGGTGTAGCCAGATTTGTAAGGCAGAGAATTGGGATCATGATAGTGGGAAGGAGAAAGCATGAAGAACTTGAGGAAAGTTGTATATTTCATCATTGCTACACTGCACCCTAGTTTGTCTCCTCCCTGTGACCGCTCTGTAAGGTCTGTTATCTACAGATGGACTTTGGGTCTCCGACCTGTACTTACCTTCATTTACACTAATACAATTTTTGGTTCCTTGATGCCTGATACCTTTGACACCTAGTGGTCACACAGACTGGTGTGCTTCTTGCATGTGGGCTTTATTGCGTCTGAACTAGATGGCCAGTTGTTTATCTTTAAGCCATTAAGACCCAGGATGCTTTATCTTTTGATAGCCGGGCACCATCTTCTTTACCACATTTGCTTAAGTATACATCTTCAGTGTTGTTGGGCACATGTCATGCTGTTCTTGTGGTGTTTTCTTGAATTCTCAGTTTGTTTTGTGTTTCCCTTGATCTCCTTGAGGATCCCATATATGTCTTCTAAATCCTTCAAGTAGTTTTAGTACCATCTTTTCTTCAGAAATGTTTTCTGCCAATTTGCACCCTCATTAGAATCACTTTATCAAGCTTCTTCATAGAATTTTTATTTTCTTTTAGACACCAGGACGGGTGGGGAGAATATATACTTCCCTGATATTAGGTGAGATTAGGTGGTAGGGGTCCTGTGGGATCCCTCCAGGTTGGTGCTAACAGTTAGTGTCCTCTGAAGGTCACGCAGGATGCCCATAGCTCTGTGAGGGAATACTTCCTGTGTGGTGAGGAAATGGGTGATCAGTAGGCAGAGGGGATTGTTTCAGCGGATGTGTACTTGGCCTGCTACAACTGTGTGATGTGTGATGCTGCAGTCGAAAGGGACTAGGATGAAGGCACTAAGTTCCTGTCAGGTGGATACAGGTGACACCTATCAGAATACAGTGGAAATTGCCTTATTTATTTCCACCACAGCCACAAATGATGCAGTCAAGTTTCCCATTTGGGAAAACCACAGGGTTCCGTACACTTGAAGTGCAATGGATAAACCTCGCCCTCGGAAAACCACCTTCATAACCATGGTATCTCCCTTACCAGTTAAGTATGGAAATTGCTTCTAAGGTGATGCTCCTGGCAGGCTGGTTGTTAGAGATCAGTTTCACTCACACACTAGTTGCTGGTTTATGGCCAGTCAGTGCAATTCACTTTTTTTCAGGTGACGGGGGTGAGGACGTAGGCACCATTGTTTTCCAGATAGGTGGAACAGGAGCTCACATGACCAATTACTGGTGCAGGACAGGAGAGATGGGTCTGGTGCCACCAGTTGCTAAGTGAGTTGCACAGAAGAGCCTGCCACTGCTTGTATGGAGAGGTGGGATAACGGGTGTGGGCAGGTGAGGGAGAAATGTGCCTCCAGCTGTTGGTTGGTAGTATGGTACGGGTCACCGTATGGCTAAGGGATGCTCATTTTGCCAGTGATAGGTTTTCTGACAGTCTATGGGAGGCACAATATTCTTCAGTAATAGCATAATTTAAATGCTCCATAGGGTTTCCAATGGCTAATTGGGGGAAAGCAGCTCACCAAGACTTTCCAAGGTGCCATGGGTAGACTTGAACTTCCAACCTTTTGGTTAATGACCAGGGAACTCGTCACCCTGCGTAGCATCTCATCTCAAGTGCCTGACTACTGTAGTGCCCTCTCATCCACAGGCTGGTTCACTCACACCTGCTCCTGCCAAGATGATGCCAATTCCTAGTGATTCTATTGGACAGGGTAGAACTGCCTCTTTGGATTACTCTTTGCAGGAGGAGAAAAATGCATCTTTCTCCTGTAGAGTGACTGGTAGCTTAGAAATGCTACACTTGCAGATTTTGGCCTAATCTGTAACCCTATACCACCAGGGCTCTTACAGGAAGGATGTGGTTACCTAGTTGGATTATGCCTACTCTTAGCTAAATCAGACACAAAAAGGATGGATTGTAGAGAAACACTTGTCTAGATAGTTAATTTAAAAAGATTTTTACCTCCTACTCCCACCACCAGGGCAGTGATGCCTAAATAAAATAAATAAATAAATAAAAAAAAAAAAGATTTTTACATTTAAAATGTTTAAATGAATAACACAGTCCAAAGATTATTTTATTCAGTTTATTTAAATAAGGATAAGGCTAGTGGGAAGATTTTTATATACAAAAATGTACATTACACGGTTCAACTTTCCTGTACTGAAGTACAAAACTTGCACAAGCATTTAATAAAAGAGCACAGATAAAAACATGTCGATCATTTTGAAGCCTCTACAAAATACTGAAATTCCACAGTAGTAAACAGAGGAAGCTCTTACAGGCGTATGATTTAATCTACTGGCAGTTTTACTTAATGTAAGTTTTAAAAAGATCATTGCTACTGAGTGAGTCTCTAGATCGTTTTTAGAGTTTCTCAAAACTTAAGCCAACCAGAACATTATTTCAAATAACAATTACAATTCTGAAGGACTTTAAATATTAGCAAATATATTATGGTTTCATTGTAGCAGCTGAACCAACTTTCCTCAGTGCCTGGTAGCTCTCTCTAGATTAAGCAGATGGTCCTGGAAAACTACCTGCCTCTACAGGCATTGGAACGCAGATGAAAGCCCTGATGGGGCATGGCCTGGAGACTTTCTGCAATTCCCCCAGCGCTTTATAAGCCCTCACATTTAAAAGGTCTGGGGACTTAGTCCAGCTTCACTGTGCAGTGAATGATCAGGGCCAGGCAGTTTGACTTATATACCTAAGCCTAGGCTTAGGATCTAGAGAAAGGAGGAAGAGAATGGAAGTAAATCAATTAAGAGGATAGGAAAGTAGAATAAGAAAAACAGAAACAAAACAAAGAGGAAAGACGACTTGACAAGAACAAGAAATGGTTAAGTGCCTGTATCTATACAGTTGCCCACTGACTCTGATGCAATTCATCCTAATACGAACGTCTGGATTGATTGGAACTTACACTTAGGAACAACAACAGTAACCCATGTTAGTGAAATAAGGGTGTGCTGAAGTTGTACTCCACTAAAATTAAGTTCCCTTAAACTTCAAAGGACATCACGCAACATTGCAAAAGAAAAGATCTCCAACACTTCTGCTTGATTCCCTTCACTCAGTATGCTTTACTAAGTGGAGAATGATATTTCCAAGTAAGCTGTGCTACATACTCCCAAAGGCACAGAACCGTAAGGGTGGACATTAAGTAGTGTGTGAAGTCACGCCAAGCTCTTCTCCACACTGCAGCCTCAACCTAGCGCAGTATGCTGCTTTATGAGCATGGACTCTGAATGGTCATAGTATAAACTTCAATTTGAAGCAACAGTGTTACACAGTTCAGCTGTTATTATCAACCTACTCTGTAAGTTAAATATACAAATAAAAAATTAATCTAATTGCATAAATGAAAATAAGTTACCACTGACTTAAAATCGTCAAATGGCTAATTCTCTCTTCACCAAGAGAAAAATGCAAATGGAAGCAGAGGGGAAAAAATGAGTTGAATAAAAACTAGAACTTGTCATTCTATTCTAAATGTTTACTTATGGGACACAGATACATAACAACAATACAACAGATACCAATATATTTAAAACCATTAACCATTTATGAAACACTTAGGATGTATCAACCATGCCTTACATTTGCAGATTTATAGTCTGGAATAAAGACAGGACAGAAAATTTCAAGTTTTAGTAACAGCACTTACAAGGTCAAATAAATTGTAAAGTTATTCAATACCTGAACCCAAAGACTGTTCTAAAATTAAAAGAGAAATAAGACTCTAAATTAGGAAGGGCAGGTGCCCATTTGAAGCTCAATCATACAAGGAGAGAAATGCCAGAATACAAGGTAAATTTTGTTATCTTACTGACTTCCATTATACAACTGGAGTGATACATTAAAAAACAAACAAACCTACCTGGTGAATCTGTGTGACTGTTGGCTGAAAGTTGTACAAAGGAGCCCACTGGAGGGAGAAGGGCATTTTTCTTGCTGCATTCTATGGTATTGTCTGAACCTAGTGCCCTTCTACTCTCCCCATGCCCTTTCTGCTGTACTTCCCAGATTCTTAGAAGTTCTGGAACTCTGTTTTCGTCTTCTTTTTTTCTATACTCTCTGCCACCAGGTACTACGTCTAACATGATTACTTAACCTGAAGGTTTTAAGAAAACTTAATTTTTAAATGATTAAACTTTGAAGAGGGAGCAACACGTAAAAAGGAAAAGTGCAAGCACAGGCTGCTCGTGAAAAGCATAGATGGCCAAGTGCGAGGTAAGAGAGGACTTCATAACCACAACAAAGCCCACTTCCCCCAAGTCTATTCTGACTCACAGCAACCCTACCGGACAAAGCAGGGCTGTCCCAAGACTGTCATCTTTAAGAAAGCAAATGACTTGATTTTTCTCCCACAGAAGAACTGGGGGGTTCCTACCACGGTCCTTTGGATTCCTAGCCACACGCTTGAACTATGATGCCCTCAGAACTCAGAAAGATGAAGGATAGAAACTGACCAAGCGATCATAATACATTAATCCTGGTAGCAAGCTCTGATTGCCCCTTTCATTCTGATGGAAAGAAGCAACATGGGAAATATTGTGGCCTAGTAAATATCTGCGATACAAAACGCCCCACCAGCCCACCACCCTTTTCCAAAGATTCTGAGTCAAATGAGAATAATTCCTAAAATTCACAATATGCTTTATATCAAACTTGCAGCTAAGGATATGACTAAAATGACTTAGACAAAGTCATTAGTTTAAAAAACCAAGAACAACAAAAGCAACTTTCCTTGATTCAGAATATCTGAGGCAAGAATTTTAAAGAAAGGTACTATGAAAATTTGGAAAAGGGAAATAACATTACCTTTGTTACCTAATCTTATACCACTTAGAATTCTTTAATAATCAGGGCCTTTGCAAATACTGTCAGTAAATGTGACCTTGTGTGAAAAACTAGTGATAGCTATATTTACATTTTTGTAAATTTTCCTTCAAGGCCATGTAACATGTTGGATCTTCCTCTTTGCTTCCGGGGGCTTCAGGTTATTCTGTAAAGAGATGAACAGAAATCATTTCATACAAATAGAAATGTCAACTAAGAAAACAAACACCCGTGGTCTTTTTGCAACTGGTAATCACCAGCATTTCCTGTTTAGTGGGAAGCTGCTGTTCCATCTTGAGTGCATGCTGCCCTCTG
The DNA here is from genome assembly GCA_004026705.1 of Nesogale talazaci. Classification (NCBI taxonomy): domain Eukaryota; kingdom Metazoa; phylum Chordata; class Mammalia; order Afrosoricida; family Tenrecidae; genus Nesogale; species Nesogale talazaci. The sequence goes on along the minus strand of PVJH01008683.1, from coordinate 76,884 downwards.
GTGGGGGTCAGCAAAACTGGGTGAATTTATAAAAATGGGTGTCATCCCATCAAGGTTTTTCAAGCACCACAGACCCTATGGAACATATGTGCCCCACTAATTGAAAGAGAATCCTCTTTAAAAAAATCCTATTTCATTTAAAATGCCCTCCGACACCATTTAAGCAAAAAAATAATCTGTTCTTAAAGAGGATCTAAACACCAAGGTTCATTATTGATAGCTCACTAGTGCCATGTGGCATGGATATATCTTGTGACTTGCAGGAGGAGATAATGTTGACTGGCGCACTGTGAAAAGGTGCAGCGCAAAAAACGAAAAGGTGTAACATACCGACATCTATGAATGAATGAATGAATGAATAGATGGAACAGAATGTAGAGTTCATCTACAATGGGATAGTATGCAGCCATAAAGAGAAATGAAGTTCTAGTACGTGTGATAGCATGGATGAATCTTGAAAATATTGAGTGAAATAAGTAAACTCAGAAAAACTTCTCTGGTTTCCAATTTCCTTCCCTCCACCTTCCACTTCTTCTCAATTGTTTGTACAATCGAAGCCGCCAAGGACACTTAAAAACATGTTCAAATATGGGCCTCAGGCCAGACTATTTACTCAGAATCTACTGGAATGGGGTGCAGGGAAGGGAGACAAGACTGGGCTCCGACTACCTCTTACTTGGAATTTTGCTTCTTAGATGATTCTTAAGAACGTGAACTACTCCAAACCTGTTTCTGTCAGGACCCCTTCCCTTTACCTCAAAATCCAAAATTAGTGGAAAACACTAAGAAGATTACATTTAAAAAACAAAACGGGGGCTGAGCGCCGGTGGCGTAGTGGTTGTGCGTGGGATTGCCGCCCACAGGGTTGGAGGTTCAAATCCAGCAGCAATGCTGGGCCTCCTACTCCCACCACCAGAGGGCAGTGATGCCCCCAAAACAAAAACAAACAAAAACGGGGCTGAGCCCGTTGGTGTGGTGGTTGTGTGCGGGACTGTGGCCCACAGGGTTGGCGGTTCTCCAGGAGCAGCAGCAGCTCTCCAGGAGCAAAGTTGGGCCTCCTACTCCCACACACACAAAAAATACAACTCTGAGAGAGTCAGCCGGGGGACAGGAACGTTGATAAAAGAACCTGGGCACATATATGTGTAATGCTTAAGGTAATCTTTGAAATGTGGACTTTTTGCCCCTTAACTCATTCAAAACCCTCATCCTCTCTCTCACAAGTACTGAGGCAGGATGTCTTGGGATAGAGCAAAAACACCAGAGTTCAAATTCAAGACTGGCCACTACTAATCCTGGAAACCAGGACATTTATTTAAATGTCCTATGCTTCTGCTTCTTCAGAAACAGTCTCGTCTGTTTGAAATGGGAGTAACAATGGTGCCTATTGCATTTTAAACCTTTAAACCTTATGAAAGGAGTCTATAAATATTTATCAAACTAAATAACTTAAGGTCTGTCAAAAAACAATAGGATCTATTGTTTTCGCTACATGAGCTGCTCTTGACTCCTGTGGTGCATGTTTATAAGGTGGTAACAACAATGAAGTGTAGCATCAACATGAAGGCTCTACAATTACTGTTTTTTAAAAAAGGAATTAACTTTTTTCAGGAACCTAGGAAAAAGTGACTGTATTTACAATACAAAACTAATCACTATTCACAAATGAAATGCTCCTACCGAATTTGCCAGCATATCGAAATTCTAAGCCAAATGTTACTAAAATGATGATTAAATGTTGTAGAGTATAAGGTAATATACCATTCCAGACTTCCTATAGCCTTTCCATGATAAGTACACTTAAGGGAATTAGAAAGCAGAAGGTAAATATTACAAGAAGCCTCTGGTATTCATTTAAGATGATGTGCAAACAGTTCACAAAATGCTACCTAATAAATGTGTGCCCGGGGCAAATTACTTAATATTCTGCACCTCACTAACAAAGGAATTACTTCTGCCTTTTAGGTCCGTGATAGCTTAGTAAAGAAACTCCATGAGAACCACCTCGGGAGGTGCCTCAGAAAGTCTCTTCATATATAGATGGCTGAGTCAAAGGCATCTGGACAAATGGAACTAAGATAATGAATTTTCCCCCATGAACTTTCCCAAGCCCTTTTGTATTTTAAGTAAAGTGACCAAATTTTAAGCAGGACACCATTGACCGGGAGTGGGGTTCTTGATTTAAAATTTGGTCTATATGGAGCACCAAAAATTGTCATAGAATACAAAAATAGTATTATATTTATTTTAATTTTAAAATGCCACAGAACATTGTTAAGTTGTTAAAAAGCAGGACGTCTGGTCACTTTAATTTTAAGCAGAAACAAACTGAACGCAGCTTTTCAAATGAGTTTACCATGCAGGATTTTACAATTTCAGGGTTCAAAACACATAAAAGTAACAAAATGCAAAAAACAAAACCGAATAGAGACATTGATCAGTGTCAGACATGGAAAAAATAACAGTAATTTATATATTGTCAAGGGTTCATGAGGGTGGGTGGGGGGAGGGGATGGGGAAAAAAATGAGGAGCTGATTCCAAGGGTTCAAGTCAAAAGAAAATGTTTTGAAAATGATGAGGGCAACAAATGTACCTGCCACAATTAATGTATGCATGGATTGTGGTAAGAGTTAAAGGAACCCCCAATAAAACAATTAAAATAAGTAAGTAATGATTGCAACATGTGTACAAATATGCTTGATACATATGATGTATTGAATAAGAGCTGTAAAAGTCCCCAATAAAATCATTGAAAAAAAAAAGAACTGTAAGAGCCTCCAATGAAATATTTTTTAACAAATGACCTTAAAAAAAAAAGTGAAATAAATAAATAATAAAGCCAGTCCCTAAAAGGTTCCAAACAGCATGGGGGGGGGGGGGGGGGGTGGGAGAAAAGCATGTGGCCCACAGGGCCCATCTCAGGCTACTGGGCAGAGGATTCAGGTTTCACCCACCTATGGAGGATGAAGTTAATCCGCCCTGTCCCGCCACCCCCCCACTGCCCGCCTACTTACTGCAGCCTCTGCTTCTTCTTTAGGGGCAGCTCGCTTTAACTTCACTGGCGTGGTTCCAACCGGGGATAATGGTGGCAACTTCACAGCGTCCAAGAGACTTTTCCTATGTGCTAAGTCATGGTTCTGTTTAGTGTCATTAATATCGTGTTCCATTTTATTGTTCACAGGCAAATTGGAAGACAAAGTTAGGGGTGAAACAACTGAAGAGGAATTTGCTAATTTTCGAAAGACATTATTGGTAAAGCTTGCCTGGGGGGGAGGCTTTAGCCGGTCATTATCGCCATTCTCTGTCTTTTTCACTTTGATGCTCGTACTTGTTGAGCTTCCATCAAACACAATGAGTGGTCTTTTCCTGAATCCGTCCACACTGGCAGTGCTGGAACCAAGGAAATGCACTCTTGAGAAAGAGCAAGGCCGCCCATTCACCAGAACTTAAAGTTAAAATTAGTGACAACCAAAAAGATTTATTGATTCTACATAAAATGGCAATTTTCTTGTGATTTATTTTAAAGTTTAAAGCATTTACTTATTAAAAAAATGAAAGTTAGCTGTAAATTTTAATATATACACAAAATACAATTACTCTTAAAACACGAACATGAAACGATCATATATTGTACAAAGAACACTCACATTATTTTCCCAAACGGCGAAACCCCTTCACATTAGTTTCCTATGCATGCTCTGCATGCGATATACATGGACACGCTATATGCAAAAAATATGGTAATTCTACAACTTGAATTTCTTACTAACTTATAACAACAACAAAATAACTGCTTACTGAAAGCATTAGCTTGACCATTCATGTTATTATTTTTATTTCTTTTGGGGGGGGCATCACTGCCCTCTGGTAATTGTGGGCGCTACCCAGCGCTGCTCCTGAGAGCCGCCGCCACTGGATTTGAACCGCCAAGTCCGCGGGCCACAGTCCCGCACTCAACCACTTACCCCACCGGGGCTCAGCCCCATTTGTGTTATCGTTTAGAAAGGAGGATTCTCATCTTTCAGAGTGAAAGCAAAGTTCCTTCAGTGATTTACGTGCTCAGACTTGGCATGCTCTGGCAGTTTGGGTCCATTCATCTCCAAAGGCTCTGGCCTACTACTGGGCCCTGGATTCGTTGGACCCCAGCGCTGAGGGCCCCTGCCATCCCTGCTACGGGATGGGCACATGCCAGAGCCAAGGTCAAGCTCACTCTGTCCCGAAGATCAGGTTGCTCTTTACTCTCTGCAGTCTCGACAATGAGATGTCCACTCGTGCCTGAACTTGCTGCCTCCGACTTGACTCCAACTCCCAGCACTCCTCGGGCCGGTTTCCGAGGCTGGAGAAAGCCCCGGCGTCGCTCTCCCTTGACGTGCTGGTGGCTTCCAACTGCTGACCTTGCACTTGGCAGTCCAGAGCATGACCTACTACGCCGCCAGCCTCCTTCCTTGGCCACACTAAAACGGGGCTTCTTCTTCCTTTGCCTTTTCTCTACATGAGTCAGGAGACATTTTAGCTATTTTATTGTTTCTCCTCACTCATAGATACACATATTTATAACAGGCCCTTTTCTGATGGCTTTAGACATGCAATAACTAAGGTGGAATCTATTTAACCACATAGTGACCCTGGAGAACAGGGGCGAACTGCCCCATCCGATTTCCAGTCTTTACAGAAGCAGGTTCCTACGTCTTTTTCCCACAAAGCAGCTGATGCGTTGGAATCCCTGACCTTTCAGTTAGAATCTGAGCACTTTAACCCCCCTGCCATCAAAACTACTTACTCAAGAAAGTCGAGAAATGAATGGATTTTCTTAAACTTATGTTTATCTGGGGGGTGGCGAGCAACTGTTTAGTCACATCACGTAAGAACTAGAACCATTAAAAGTTACCTTTTAACCCCGTGCTGTCCTTCATGTTGTTCTCTTTTCTTTTCCATCATTTTCCCCCATCTGCTCTTTGGCAGAGCTCTCTGAGGCAATGGTATTGCATGTTGGACATAGAGATCGGTGAGAATGTCTTTATTCACTCTCCTGTCATTTTCAACAGCTATGTTCTTCTGTGAAAACAACAAAACAAAAGAAGTTTCAAACAGTAGCCTTCATTTTAGCAACTAACTAGCTACTGAACTGGCATGGTAAAATGCTAAGTAAAGAACAAATTGTAAAACCAACTTCAGAGATTGACAACCTCTTAACAACCTCTTGTTGCCATGGAGGCAAGTCACTTGACTCCTAGAGGCCTGTGGGGTGGGGCAGAGATCTGCTCCAAAACTGATCTTTCAGCCGCAGGCTGCCAGGATTCTCTTCCTAGAAATCACTGGCTGGATTCAGAAGACCAGCCTTTGGACTAGTAGTCAAAGACTTTCCTGCATGCACCACCCAGGCATCTAAAAAAGGTGCTGGAAGAGGTGGTATTATGGAGAGGTTAGTCTTTGTCAACATTAGGTCTGGCCCTATCTTAAAGACAATGGGCACATGACAAGGACCAATGCATCCGACCACTCTGACAACACTCCAGGAATGCAGAACATTTCTAGTAGCACTATCTGAATCTATTAATGAGATCTGAATAAAAGGTCTAGCAGGGGAAAACACACAGGGAAGTAAACAGTGATGACTACCACAATCTCCCACAGAGATACTGAGAGAGCTAACATGACTAGCTTCATGGGGTGGCCCTCCCACTCATTGTTTCCCATGTCCCCTTAATGCAGTGCTTATTGAAATAAGCACAACTCCAGATTTCAAATGGCCTTTGAGATGAAAGCCTGGTGGCCCCTTTCTGATAAGATGTTCTTGTTAGACAAATACGCTCTCCATGGCCTTTCAGTGACGTTCAAGCATCACTCTCTAAATCCTCTCATTCTCTCCAATTCTCCTTGCTTTTCTCATCAAGCATAACACACAGCTCCAGAATCTGGAATGCTTATGAAAATGGGTAAGAAAGGCAGGACGATCACATGCCCTGTAATTTCATTTCACAAAACATGTTTCCTACTATCGACGTGAGGAAACCCAATCCATGCCCCCTGATTACAATTCCCCTTTTAAAATTTAAAGGCACATTTAGCATCTTCTATTTTTCATATATTAGCCCATAGTTGGCCATCAATTTTCAACTATGTACTGACTCGGAAGTGTGGAGAAGTCCTGAGAAGGTTGTTGATCAAGATGCCGAAATGTGGGGGGAGTGGGGTGGAGGGTTAGTTTCAAAGTTCATTCATGACTTTGGCGTTGCATGGCTACCACCTTCACAAACAGAATCTATTTAGAAGGGAGGGGGTGGGGGAAATGAGAGCACTGCGAGGAAAACAACATGTAATACAGTGGGCTCAATTCCCATTCATCCTGCCCCTGCCGGTCAGAGGAGAGCTGTCCCTCTGTGTTTCCGGGGCTGTCAATCTTGACTGAACGGAAGCACGCGGGGCCACAGGGCTGTCAACTGCTGCCCCTGTGGTTCGCAGCCCAACCCATAACTGACTCCGCCACCACCAGCTCGATAAAAAAAACCCAGGAAACTTTCAGCAATTCTTTACTACCTTTAAACATTTTTTTTTCCTTTTAATTTTCTCCTACAGGGCTGAGCCCCAGTGGCATAGTGGTTGTGTGCAGGGCTGCGGCCCACAACGTTGACGGTTCAAATCCAGCAGCAGCTCTCCAGGAGCAAGGCTGGGTTTCTACTCCCACCAGGGCAGTGATGCCACAAAAAACAAAACAAAACAAACCGAAGATTTCTTCTACAGTCAGAGACACTACAGAGGCACACAGAAACCAGCAAGCCCTACACGGAGAACCAGGGCCTGACCTCTCTCCCGGCTGCACAGTTTGCACAGGTGGTGTGACCGTAAGACCCCTCACCTCCGTTTTCTTCATCTTGAAACTGCGTGCAAGTGTGGGGAAAATGACGTGATCTCAGACGCTCTCCGAACCTCGAGTTCTTCCCCTAATTCTCCCTGCCCCAGGCCCTGGCTAACAAAACAACCCGGCCCTAGGGGTCGCCTTGGGGCTCCTCCAGGGCTCGGCGGAAGCAATCCCATTTCTAGGAAACCCCTGATTCCCGAAGGCCGCCTGTTTTTCGGATGGCGGGCGAGGCCCGAGGAGACCTGCAGTGGCCGAATCCGGGCGGGAAGAGCGGGCCGGCGGCCACTCCGGGTTCCCTGAGGCGAGCTCAGTCGGAGCCCCCGCCCCCCTCCCCCCCCACCCCCGCCGCGGGCCCGCGCGCGCGGCCTCCGCCCGGAGCGGCCAACCTGCTCCAGAGTGAGAAGAAGGAACTCCTGCGACAGCAGCTCCGGGTGCAGCAGCAACTCCGACTCGGTGCAGCTGCGACCGCCCACATCCCCGGCCATCGTCGTCGCCCGGAGCGCCCCGGCCGGTTACCCACCAGGCTCCGCGAACCAAGCGTTCCGGAAGTGACGCGCGCCGGGCGCCCAGTCGCGTGCGTCGTCACGCCGAGCGCGACGCCGGTCCCGCTGCGCTGCGTCTCGAGTTCCCGGGGACGAGCGCCCGCGGGCGAGTGCGTCTTTGGAAGCAAGGGCTAAAGGGGGAATGGCCGCGGCAGGGGTGAAGGCGGACGGGCAGAGAAGGGCGGCGTGCAGTTCGCGGCCCGATGAGCCGCGCCTCCGTGACGTCCAAGGGCCGAGAGCAGCCCAGGCGGAGGAGGCCGGCGCGCGGGATGGAGGCCGGCTGGTTGTCGTTAGGGACCCTCCCGGGGGCGCCCCTCGTCGCGACTGCGTGCACCCCCGGATGGAACCCCACCTGGCACTTGACCATGCCCGCCGTTGCTGTGTTCCAGCCCATGATTTCAGCCCCGGGGTCAGTCCGTCTTGTGGAGGGTCTCCCCCGTGTACCGCGGACCTTCCTGGTTACCAGACAGGATACCTTCGACGGGAGGGTCCCACCTGAGGACGTGGCCAAAGCAGCTGAGGAAAGTCTCCCTGCGCTTGCCTCCAAGGAGCATTCTGGCAGTACTTCTCGCCAGCCACAGACACCCACAGTCACCACCATCGACTCAGTTGCCTCCTGGCGACCCGATAGGATGGGGTGCAACGGTTCCTGTGGATTTCTCAGATTGTAGCGCGTTCCGGATCGCTACTTTAAGTAGATGGTACGGACTCGCTTTTGAAACCTTTTTCCTTCTTTACCTGTTGGTGAATATAATGAAAACCCACCCAAACTAGGGACTTCACTCCGTGCCCTATCGCCAGTTTGTTCTCTGAAATAATACCCAGAAGTATTTTAGATGGATGACCTCCTCTTCCTTACATTCTCATAAAGTAAACAAAGCAGACTTTTATAGTTAGAAACTTGGGCATAGCAGATAAGTTGTTCAAGGTCATAGAGTAAGGAAGTAGGAAAACCAAATTCAAGTGCATTGCCTGCCAGCTGCCCTCCAGTCAGTTCTAACTCAAGGAACACTAAAGGACAGGGTAGAACTGCCCCTGTTGCCTTCCGAGACTATTACTTCTTACTGAAGTAGAATGCCTCATATGTCTCCCACAGCGCTACTCCTGGTTTCGAACTGTTGCCTAGGGGTTAGCAAAGCAATGCTTAACCACTACACCACCAGGCCTTCTTGCCTAATTCTAGTAATCACCAATACATCTTTTCTATTTCTGACAAATCTTTCATGGGAGAAATCCTGCAATATTTCGTACATTTGAAACTTACATTGCAGCTAACTGCTCATTGGCATTCCCTTTAAAGTATCAGTTTATGGGACTCACTACTTCTCTACAAAACATGGGAAACACAGCCCAAGGACAAAGCCTCGAAAAAGTATTGGAGTATAGGTGAGATGCTAAATCAAATAAGATAAAGCTGAAAGGCATTTTGGAATTAAAGACAGTCTTTATATGAAACTTTATTTCTAGACAGAGCTTTCAGCAGGATCATTTCCAGTTAACCCCTCCGATGAAGATTTGCATTTCCACCCGTGTGCTGAACTGGAATATGTATTTTAACACGATCCCCAGGTGATGCATACTCCAAGCCCTATTGAAAGTGAATTTCAAAACTGGGAGGGAACGGAAACGTTACTAGACTCAGTAGTTTGTTTGTTTGTTTCCATTTAATTCTAAGGCAGCTGATCTGAAAGATTAAAATAACTGGCCTCACGCTCTACAAAGCCTTAGACTGAGTAGGGACAGGTAATTAGACACTCTGGCTTAGAGTTAGAGCGCCCTGAAGGCACAGCACTTCAATCCTGTCTCCTAACAGAAAAGTCAGCAGCTTGAACCCACTGGTGATCTATGCTATTAAAGACAGCCTAGGAACCCTGGAGGCTCCACTCTAGTCTGTCTTCCGGGGTCACTGTGAGTCCCAATAGACTTGAGAGCAGATAGCACCTTGGGGAGTTAAGTGCTCTCATCACTGCATGGCCTATCTTAAGATCTGCTTTACTTCTCACAACACTACTGAAATTAGTGCCCCAGTAATTATCATCCTCATTTCTCCGTTAAGGAAAATAAAAAGTTTTCAAGATAACAGCAACTGCCTCGGCTGCTTTCAAGACAGAATGAAAGACTCTGAGTTCTCCTTTTCTGCTTTACTGAAATCGGGGTTAAAGAACGCAAACGCTCAGCCACAGTCCTCCTCATCGAGGAAATAGAGTGCCGACACTCCTTAAAGAATTAATCGAAGGAGAAAGGTTATAGAACACTTGGCCCTGAGTAGTTTGGTGTTTTAAGTTTTCTGCCAGAGGAGTCACTATAGATAGAGAGAGAAAGGGTCAGCTTTGGGTGGCCCAGTCTTTGATTAACACTAGCTCCAGCAGAATAGACCTGCGCCCTTATTAATGAGGCTGTCCGTTTGGGAACAGAACCCCTCATGTTTCTCCCTTGCAGTAGCTGGTGGGTCTCCACGCAGGGAGTTTGTACCTGAAAGTGTTGGGACAAGCCCTTGCTGTGCCCTTTTCCCCTGTAGTCTTTCTGGACTAAGCACCTAATCAGAAACCTCACACTGTATCTGCAAAAGTGCTTTATGGCAGGCCAAATCTTGTGCTTGCTTTTCTTTCCTTCCACATTTCCTTTCTGAGAACTAGGTCCATTGAGAATATTCTCGGTGCCTCAGAGGCAGAACTCTCAGCACAGAGAGAATGTTTCCTGAAAGCAAAACAAGAAAATCTCTTCAGGATTAAAAGAGGAAGAACTGGAGTACTGTAATCAACAATCTCATCATGCAACCCTAACTGTCTTGAGAACACTTTTCCTTGGGTGCATTTCCCCCACCCCTTCTGACTGGCCTAGGCCATCGTTTTAACATCACAATGGAATGAAGGTTTGTAAGTGCTGTTAGGGCAATTCTTGCTTAAGCTAGCCGCTCCCCTTATCAAGAGATGCTGTTACTCTTTCTCTCAGAGACTGGAGTGCCCATTTCCCTCCCCTGCTAGGTGGACAAGCCAGACACAAAATCCAAGAATAGGGTCATCAAACAAGGTGCCTGAAACTTTACCTAAATATATTTTGTTTTACTTCTGTCAATACCACTTGGTGATATATGTATTTTAACTTGCTTTTTCTTCTGCTTTCTGTATTCGACCTTCCCTGAATAATACAATTATTAGCCCGGGAAGAGGAGGCTGCAGTCCGGAGAGAGGTTCCCTTTGAACATTTCCACTGCAGCTCAGGTGAGCCTGATATTAAAAACAAGACTTCAGTCATTCTAGCCACTTATTGTAGTGGTCTTTTATCCGAACCCACAATATACAGCTCTTAAGGTACTCAATAAATGGTGAACAAAATACATACTGAGGACTTTGTGTGCTCATCCCTATTGTTGGTAGTGGAATATTTAAGATACCCTGCATTTATCTTACAGATGTTTCAGCATTTATGGTCAAAAGTTTAACAAATATTAGAATGACACCTTTCACAAATACTTCACATTTTTGGACCTTTGCTTTCACATTTTTAAGGTCAATCCACTGTTGAGTTTCAAATAGTTGTCCTCAATACCATCATAATATTTTGTTTCATCATGTCATTTCAATTTTGATTGTCATTTCTTGTCTCTTTTACAATCACATCATAATAAAGGCAAGATTGTGTATTTTCTGACCTTGTAAAACCAGGCCGTTACCTCATTTGTGAGCCACTTGAACTCATTTGGAGGTCCTCAGTAGTCCAGCAACAGTGCCTGGCACATAGAGTAGAACATTATGTGTGAGCTGAGTGGACATGAAGGAACAAACCTTTCCTTGATCTCAAGCACTTCCTGAGCTCTCCCTCCACAAAACCCCTAGAGCACATTCTGTTAGCCTTACAAATGGATTATGTGGAGATTTCTTCCACAAGCTTTACACTAAATCACTAGACATTAAAATCATCTGGATGGCTTGTTAAACCAGATGGCTGCCCAACTCCCCCAGACTACCGTTTCAGAGGTTTGTGGGCAGCATAGTCATTTGCATTGCTAACAAGTTCATTGGTGATGGTGATACTATACAAAACCACTGTAAACTAAGGCTCCTTGAGGGCAGTTACTGGGTCTTCCCTCTTCAACAGCCTCACCTACTGTAGCAGGGTATGCAACCCATGGGAGTTGTTCACAAAGTAGCTGATTGAAATGATATAAAAATTTATTTTACTGAAGCTAGTCTCCAACTATGATTATGTCTGTATGATTAAAGCTAATACATCTAAAAACACTCAAAACAGGGAACTCAGACAGGTATGTTTGCTAACATTTTTTTAATCTAAACTTTGTTTTTAAGTGCTGTTATCTGCTCTTGAGTCACTCCCAGCTCCTGGCACCATGAGATCACCTTGTTGTGATCCATAGGGTTTTAATTGGCTGGTTTGGGGGAAGGCCATTGCCATGCATTTCTTCCTTTCTCTCAAACAATTTGCAACAAGCAGACAACCCCGCTTGCTAAAAAACAAGAGGACTCAAAGCACTTTCTGATCAAAGATCAAAGACTAGCCCTTACGTATGGCTTACAATTCAATGCTAAGCAAGCCAGAATCCTCATAGCTGGACCAATAGACAATACCAGAAAAACAGAAAAAAAAAAAAAAAAGACTGCAGTTGTCAAGGATTTCATCTTCCTTGGATCCACAATCAACATTCATGGAAGCAGCCATGAAAAGCAAGTGACATTGCACTGGGCAGATAAATCTGCACAAGGCTTCTTTAAAGAGCAACGATGTCACTGAGGACTAGTTTTGCTGGACCCAAGTCAAGATATTTTCACTTGCTTCACATTGGTTTTTGAAAGGTGGACAACAAGGACACCTGGAGAAGGCTTGATGCATTTGAATTGCAGTGTCCTTGAAGGATACAAACAAAGTCGTGTTGGAGGACATACAACCAGAATGCTCGTTGGAGGTGAAGGTGGCCAGACTTCATCTCAGGCACTAGGGTCTGTTATCAGGAGACCGCAGTCCCTGGAGAAGGGCAGCATGCCAGCTAAAACAGAGTTAGCCTCTAGTTTTAGGAAAAAGACCCTTAGGGACATGGCCTGATAAGAGTGCTTATGACAATGGGCTTAAAGATAACAGTGTTTCAGTCTGTTGTGTAGGGTCATGCCAGAGCCTATTCAGTGGCACCTAGCAAGAAAGCTGTGTGGAAGTAAGGAACCTAGGGAATGTGAAAATCTGATGATGATATATGTGGGGGAAAGACTGCAATTATTTAAGCATTCAGTTGTAACTATGCAGCTCTTCATCTGCATTGTGACAAAGAATCTTAAACATTCCATAAATTACTCTGAAAATCTTTTAGGATAAGCCCAAGGTTAAGTATCAGTAGATTAAGTTGATTAATACTTCATTTGAAGAACATGACCATGATCATCTTAAAATGTAACCAAACAGAAAAACATGAGGGTTTTAGAATTAGCCTGATGGACTTATTTGCACAGTTACATGGGAAATAGATTTCTCTGAAAATTTCATGAAAAGAACGTTTCTAGATAAACTGGAACTTGCCTTTTTCTTTTGGCGGGGGGGTGGGGGAGGGCATCACTGCTCTCCTGTGGTGGGAATAGGAGGCCCAGCCCCACTGCTGGAATTGAACCTCTGTCCCAGTGGGCTGCAGTCCCGCGCACAACAACTACGCCACCGGGGCTCCCGGAACTTGCCATTTTAAGAGTAGATAATACATTCTTTCATAAGAAAACACTTCAGAGTCGTCTCTTTCTCTTGTAATACTTGTTTTTGCTCTTGCATTTTAAAAAAGGTGGACACAGTTTCAATAAAATAATAGAACTTATTTTTATTTGGGAAACAAAATCCCTGTTGTTGAATTCTGGGTTCTTGGTAACTTTGCTTACAATCATCATGTTGGGATAAGTCTTTTGTCCCATACTCTTAGTCAACTTTTGTAAAATATGGAAAATAATACTACTCCATAAGGGTACAAGCATGGCTTAAATGAGATAATTGATGTAAAACAGTCCAATGTCTGGCAATCATGCCTTTGAAACTGGTCTTGGCAGCTCTCTGCACTATTTTGTGTATAGAGGACTACACAGCGAAGTGAAAATAATGATGCTGGGTCCAGGCAGGTGGTGAGTTTCAGATGAGCATGAAGGGACAAGTGAATATTCTCAGGGGACCTTCGTAAACTGGGGAGACTGGGCTGCATTCTCCTGGAGCCCAAGCCCCACTGGCTGACTGTTTACTCCTGCTGGTGTTTCAAGCTGGTTATAGCTCTGCCCTAATGGGAAACCAGCTGTGGGCATTGGTTCCACTGGATCAGAACTGAAGTACTATCTGGAGCTGCAGCACATAGCACATGGTCCTGCAGTTACAACAGAGAAAATGGTAGAGGTCTGGCCGCAGAAAGATGATTTCTGATGGCCTTTTATCATTTAATATTTTGACTACATCCAAACCATGGTTACTTTCCACAGTTTGACTCCTCTGGCACCACAGGGTAGGCTCTTTGTCTAGTGACTTGGGATAACATCAGCTGTGCTCCCCTGAAGACCAGTCACGAAAATCAAGGAAACCAGAGAGTAACAGATCCCTTTTTATATGGCAATAATTAAGCCCTCTGGAAGGAGTCTTCTAAGTCCATCATGAAATTAGATTTTGACTATAGATGAGGGCACAAATCCCTAGTAACCTACGAGGTTCCCACCGAGGTCTGCCCTTTTCAAAGCAACAGCTAGCTGTGGATGCACTTTGCGTCCTTCGTGAACAAGTACATACGTGCAAAGCCACTTGCCCCTCCAGGGAGTCCCCATTCTTCCCGTGCCCTGAACTAGCTGTAGCTGGTGGACTGGGGACCAGGTCGCCGATGGCCAGCACTGCATTTTCTGCTGCTCGGGGTGCATCACCCGCTCTGGGAGGAAGCCTGTCAGACATCGCACGGGATCCATTCATGGCTTCAGCCATCTGCTTGTTTCTGGCGAGCAAGTCCCGCCGGCTTTCCCGGGGCTCCACGTCCCAAGGGGTAAGCCAGCCTCCTGCCGAGCCCTCGCCCTAGGCCAGTGTCCTCAGTGCTTCACACGAGTTAGCTCATCGCACCCCCTCGTCGCGCACGGAGGGCCCCGATGGGCAGACGAGCCCCCCGGGGGCCGAGAGGGCTGGGCGCCGAGCCGGGCGGATCGCGGCCGCGGGCAGGAGCAGCGGTGGGAAAGGCCCGGGCAGATCGCGCGGCGCGGCAGCGGCCAGGGACGCGCGGACGCCGCAGCCCTGCTCGGGCCGCCCGCGGGGACAGCGGCGCGCCGGGCCGCGGGGCGGCCGCGCGGAGGAAGCGAGCCGGGCGGGCACGGGGACCCGGCCGCACTCCCGCCCTCTCGTCGGCGCCGGGCGGCGGCCCCACGTGACGGGAAGCGACGGCGGCGGCGGGGCCGAGCCTGCAGGAGCAGCCGGGGCCGGCGGTGGGACAGCGGGGCGCTGGGGGCGCGGAGCCCCGGGCCGCGGGGCGGGGGACGGCGCGGCCCAGCGCGGGCGCGGGACGGCGGGGGCCTGGCCGGCGGCGGGGCGCGGGTGAGTGCGGCGGGCGCGGGGGGGCGGGCGGGCGGCGGCCTGGCTGGGGCGCGGGGCGCGCCCGGCCGAGGGCAGCCTTAGTGGGCAGCAGGCAGACCGCCCAGAGGGTGGCAGGGAAGGCGGGGGAATGTATGTGTGTGGGTCAGGGAGGGAGGAAGGGAGGAGAGGCGAGCGATTTGTGCCTGTGGAGGCAGAGGTGTGTGTGTGTGTGTGTGTGTGTGTGTGTACGTACGTGTACAGGTGTGCACAAGTGGGGGGAGGGCAGGTGTATGGATAGCAGGTATGCACCAGTGGAAAGGGAGGTGGGTGTGAAAGGTGGGTGTGAAAGGGCAGTAGTTCATGAGTGTATGTGTATGTGTGTGTTCACATGTACAAACGCTGACAGGTGTCACTGTGGCCGGAGCACAAGGTGGGGGAGCAGTGGTTGTTGGGGAACGGCAGGTGTACTTGGTGTGAGCAATTGTGTACATGTCTGGGATGGGGCTGATGTTCAGGTGTGTAGGGGCCTGCAAATGTGGGGATAGTGAGTGTGGAGTGGATGGGTCAGAGAGACCTAGTGCTTGCTTGGTTTCCAGGGGTGGGCAGGTGTACAAAGACAGGCCAGGCCTGGGGAGCTCCCTGCACCTGGTGGATAGTTTTGGTGCGGTGATTGAGGGTGCCTAGAACTCAGGTTTTGAGATCTCTCTGTGTTGGGAGAACGGTATTGGAAGACTGGCCTGGTGTGTTGAGGAGAGAAGAGGCTTACCTGAGCAGTTTGAAGGGCTTGTTTTAAGCCCCAGGTCAAGGGCTGGAAGCTACCACCCAATGGGATTTTTCCTTTACCTTCTGCAGGTTCAGCTAGAAGTTGGACTTTCTGTATTTCCATACCTCCCAGTGTCATGACCTTAACAATAGAAGCTGTGGTCTCTGTTTGCTTACACTTTTCGTGACGGGTAGTGGTTCCATACTGGACTGTGATCCACACGGTGGACAGTTCTCAACCACCAGCAGTTCTGCAGCAGACAGACTGGGCTTTCTTTTCCCTTACAGACTCAGAAACCCACAGGAGTGTCGCTCTGAGTCAGTATCCACTGGATGGCAGTGAGTTTGGTTCAGTTTAGTCATTTCTTCTATTTCAAAGTCTGTTGCGTGGGTCCCAAACTTGTCTTTCTAGAGCCACTGTTGGGGCCCTAGTGGCTTGATCGGGTGCCAAGATCACCCAGTGCTTCTTAATGCACCGGGGTTGTGCACTGGGTCCTGGGATCAAAACATATCCCAGCAGGAGTTCATTATTTGTGGGAAGACTCATGGTCCAGCGGGTCCAAGCTACAAGTATGCAGAACACACTGCACTGTGAGCTGGTTTCAGTCAAGTTTGAACTAAAGCCTGTGGAGTAGGGTGCTGTAGTGTCTGCCAGTCCTGTTTGGGGCATCAGGCTCTGTCAGGCGCCCCACGGAGGGTGTCAAAACCTTGTGGTCAGATAGGCAAGAACAATGACTACTTGCTTCCTTTTATCGTTCCTTCCCTAGCTGCCAGCCAAGCAGGTTCAGCCAAGCACCTCTGCCACGTTGAACATAGGACTCCCTTGAACTTGTTTAAAACTAACCTTTCACAGAGCCTCCCGCCTCTCAGCCCCCCATCATCTACCAGTAGCGAGGCAGTGCTCCATCAGGGTTATGACATCAAATCCTGACCTGGCAACTGAAAACTGAAAACATAGGCAACTCCAAATCTTACTTTATAATACTATAAGCCTCAGTTGCCTCAATTAAAATGAGGACACAAACAGAAAATAGTGAACACTAACTGTATCTAAGATTATGGGAAATATAAGTGGGAAAGTTAGCTATATATTAGAAAGTCTGCACATGACACCATTGCCACAGGGCCCGGCACCCCCATACTCAATACATGATTACTCATAAAGAATACATTATTACTTATAAAGTGATATAACTCAGGGCCCCAGCCTCTTGCTCTCTCTCAGTTCTAAATATGTGTGAGGGGATGATCTTTGTAATTGTTAGCCCAATGAATACTTTGTCCAGAAATTGGACTCATTGTGGATGTTCAGCTACAATCTGCTATACACATCAATGTGTACGCTTCATACCAAAAGAAGTCCAAGGAGTGCTGTGGAGATCATCGTAGCTATCATTTGCTCTGCCCTTTTTCTTGTGCTGGTTACCGATCAGGAGCTGCCCTCCTGCGATTCGATCCTAAGAGTTTGGTCACCACCAACGTGCCCCTAACAGACTCTGTTCTGTTCTGCTCAAGCCCCTCAGGGTTTATGTAAGGAGCCCATTCTGCAATTAGGCAGAGAAGTAGACAACATTTTAAAAACATAGAGCCTACTTCTTCTGTTGCCAATGCTATGTTTTCTACCCTGATTTTCAGCTAGCATTTTTGGGGTGAAAAGAAGGAACTACTTGTCATTTATTTCTATGCTGTTATTAAAAACTGAACCTGTAAGAAAACTCATGGGAATTTTACTTGATGGGTTAAGCGTCATTATCTTGGTCTGCATCCAGTCCTCATTAGGAATGCGTTAAAGTAATCATTTGTGGCAGCCAGGTGTTTGAATACTGTTAGATAATTTGGCCCCTACTTTACAACTCATTTTCTCTGGGCATACCTACCCTGTTTTTCTTTCTTAAAAAGCACATAACTGCTGAGTGGATGGAGAAGGAGCAACTTAATTGGGAGCTACCCCCTATGATCGCGTGTTTCAGTGAAGAAGAGGAGAAATCATTGAGTGTGTTGTAGAACCTTGCAGACGATTTGAAATCAAGGTCATTTCTGATAGCAAGCAAGATAGCTCTTGGGTAAATCAAAGGCCCTGGGGTAGATAATGTAAATTAATACAGACTCAGGCTGTTGCTGTTGGTTTTGGCTTATGATGACTTTACAGGAGAGAGTAGTACCGCCCCACACCATGTCCCAGGTGGTAACCTTTCTGGGCTCTGACTGCCACATCTTCCTCCAACTAAGCAACTGGAGGGCCTCAACCAGTGACTTCCATCTAGCAGTGACATGCGTAGCCACTGCACCACCGGGCTCCCTAAAGAAGACTATTGTCTAGCACCTAGTCAAAAAGACAACCAAAGCCAGCTCGGTGCCATCAGGTTCATTCCCCGTCTCACCACCCCTGCAGGACCGGCTAGCACTAACCGGGAAGGTTCTCAAGGCTGTGGATCTTCAGTGAAGCAGACAGCCTTGTCTTTTTCCCATTGAGAGGCTGGTGGGGTTTGAACCGCGTACCCCTTGGTTAATAGCCAAATGCTTAGTACATTCTGCGCTATCAGGGCTCCTTCCTTTAGTAAGATGCCAATCAAAACCACAATGTGATATCGCCTTCTCCTGATTAGAATGCTAGAGATTGACAGAAAGAAAGGTTAGCAAGTCTTGATGAGGCTGTGGAGACCCTGGGCATTTTTTGTGGGCATGTGAACTGGCACAGCCAGCGTGGAAGTCAGTTTGGCTGTTTCCCCAAATACTGGAACACAGAATTAGTGTGCGACCCAGTAATGCCAATCCTAAATCCCAGAAAAAACCTGAAGGCGGATGTGCAAATGGAAGCCATTTTCAGAATAGTCAAAAGGTGGAGGCAGCCCGAATGGCTATCGAGCGGTGAGGGGCACACAGACCGCAGGACTTCTCAGCCCCGAAGGGAAGGGAAGCGCAGCTCCACGCCTTGGCCTGGCTGATGGACCCTGAGAACATGCTACGTGAAGTCAGTCAGTGGCAAAAGGACAAACACCGATGAATCCACGTATGCGATAAAACTGAAGCTTAGTCCTGCTTGCTGCAAGTGGGCTGGAGGGAGGGGCAGTTTTTGTTTGGGGAGGTATCTTAGTCATTTAGAGCCACGGTTACAGAAATATTACAAGTGGATACTTTAACAAATGTATTCTCCGACTGGCTAGGTGGCCAGAAGTCCAAATTCAGGATGCCAGCTTGAAGGGAAGGCTTTCCGTTCCCCTCGGCTCTGGGGGTGGTTCTCGTGTCCTTTTAACATATGAGGGCCTGGCATCCCATGAAGATCTCCCTTCTTCTTGGCATCACTCTTCTCCTGAGTCTAGGACGTCCTAAGTGCGGGGACCCCCAGGTCCAAAACCAGCTTTTCTTTTGTAGTAGCAGTTCTCTTCTGCTTGCTTCCCTGTAACATAGCGGTCACATATTAGGTTGTGATCTACAAGGTTAACAGTTCAAAACCACCAGAAGCTCTGAGGGGAGAGAAACAGGCCTTTCTATTCTCACAGTCACTGTCTCAGAATCTCCTGAGTTGTCATTGACCTGAGACGGCAGTGGCTTTGGTTTTGACTTGGAAGACGATAAAAATGATGCAGACCACACCTAAGAGAAACTCCCTTTGCATATGTGTTAGGTCAGCTTGACTAGAGGAACAAATCTAGTGACAGTCAGTTGGTTGGAGAGAACTTTTTTTTTTTTTGGTGAGGGGAGGCATCACTGCCCTCAGGTGGTGGGAGTAGGAAGTCCAGCCTTTGCTCCGTGGAGCTGGAATCGAACCTCCATCCCATTCTTACTTTTTTTTTTTTTTTTTGGAGAGAATTTTTTTATCAAGAAGAAGTTATATATCAAGCAAACATCCCAACCCCATCTAACTCAAATCCATAAGTCTGATACTAGTCCATAAGTCCCTCTTCAGACTCACAGGAAGGGCACAGTCTAGCAGGTGCAGAGTTGTGTGGATCCACTGGCGGCGGCCACATCCCAGGGCTCCCGCAGGTCTCAGTGTGGCTCATCAAAAAGAAGGTGAAGGCAGAGAGAGAGAGAGAGAGAGAGAGAGAGAGAGAGAAGGTACCTAGGACCCTCCTTCAGAGAAGGCCAACCCACAAAGAGGCACCAACAAGCTGTGACTTGATTAACAGGCTAGACTCCACCCCTATCCTTTTATTTCTCAAGTTGACAAGAAATTGCATAACTTCTACAACACAGGATCGGGGCTTGAAAAACGGTATTGAAAAACTTGCAGGGGAGGAGCATTTGCTATAAGGTCTGGCCTCTTCCTCCTGAGTAAAGAATTTCGAGAGACTGATTTGGCTCTTTGGTCAATCAGAGATGTTGCACAGAAACCAAAGCTTTACAGAGAGAACCTGGGAGTGCCGTTGGACCACAACACGAGGCCCACCACAGGTTGGCGGTTCACACCCGAGGGTTGTTCCTGTGAAGATGGACAGCAGGAGGAGGGGCTGGCCGGCTTGCGGGCTGTCTCAGACCCCAACCAAACACCGTTGTTATATCAGTTCCAAGTTGTCCTCACTCGAGAGGCCGGGGTGGAGCTGCCTTGTGCATTTCCAAGACTAACTCTTTGAACGGAGAATCTTACAGTGCTCAGCCCAGTGTAGAACCACGACGCCACCAGGGCTTCTGGGGGTTGCTGTGTCAGTCCCACAAACTCATCGATGCCACCTGATGGCCCGCACCTCACCCAAGAGAAGCAGTTCCATCGCCATGGCAGGAGTGGGTTTAATTGAATGTTTGGTCAGTGTGCTAGTCTGGGTAGACTAGAGAAACAAATTCATAAACGCTCATGTATGTAAGAAAGAGATTTATATACAAGAGCAATTGAATATTGAGAAAGCATCCCAGTCCAGTCCAGTCCAAGGTCATACGTCTGATATTAGCCCATATGTCTGATACCATCTGTAGCCCTCTTCAGACGCATGAAGCACATGCAACGACACCAGGACAATCACAGGCCAGTGGGTGCAGAGTCTTGTGTATCCAGTGGCGGTAGAAGCATCTCAGCGCTGGCAGGGGTCTCCCCATGGCTCCTCCAGTTTCCAGGGCTCGGGATCCATCAGCATGCAGCTGTCTCGTCAGCTGCAATGTCTCCCAGGGAGTCAGCCTTGTGTCTTGTCGGTAGAACGTCTCCAAGAGATTGAGTAGTGAGTCTCTCACCTGCAAGGGGGAAATATGACCAGATTTCCCAGAATTCTCAGGGGAAAGCCATGTCCATACAGAGGTCTCATTGGCTATCTCCAGATTAACAGCCTAGACTCCACCCCTGCACTCTTAATCCTCAAATTGACACCAGATTAGGTGACTGCCACAGCCAGTATGGCCCACAAATGATGTTCTAAATAGCTAACTGGGCTGCAGCCGCAGACAGTTTCCTCTCTCTGGACTTGGAGCCTCAGAAACCCTATACAAGGGTCACTGTGAGCTAGGCTGAACCTGGTGGCAGTGGTGGGTGACCAGACAAACCTACCTGTCCATCTGGTCAGGGGAGGCGAGAGGAGTAGAGATGATTGTGAGGGTGGTGCCTCCGTTTGAAGGGAATGGAAGAGTCTGTTTGGTTTCCACTCCTTGAGATGACAGACAAAAGCAGGGTAGTGGGGCAACTTGACCTTTAGTCATCTCTTACACAGTTTTCCGCCTTAGCAAGCCAATCATTGCCAGGCTGGTGCCCTTTCAGAACATAATGTCCATCACCACCTGTCCTTCACCTGAGCACGTCGGGGTGTGTCCTCATCCATGCAGCATGTGGATTGGGTCAAGAGTAAATTTGCCCCTGCACTTACCGGCATGTTATCCGCCCTTCTACAAGGAGACTTCTTGAAGTTCATGGGGAGATTCCAACATCTTTTGATTCCATGAACTCTCTAAAGCCTCTCTGTACATCTCTCTTGAGCTGCCTAAAACCACAGGGGGAACAGGACAAGATGCTCTGGGAAGTGGCACTTGTCCCTTTCTGGCTTTCTTGTCATGGTGCTACCCCCCTTTTGTTTTTGCTGTTTCTCTGTTTAAGTCTTTTCACTTGATCATAAGAAGGGGCTTCACAAAGTTCGCAAAAAAGTGAAATTAAAAGGTAATGGCATTTTCTTGTGACATATTTAAAGCCCCCTTGTGGTGATATTTCAACTCAATTACTGGTTGACATTGAGCTAATGACCGAAGACATCTGTGAGATTCTCTCTCCTTCCCCAGGATATTAAGATCTGTGACAGCGTTCGGGAGTTCCCTTCCAGGGCTGACATTTAAAGTGAATTGATAAAGTGCTATGCAGTTTCCTCTGAGCCTTTCCCTTGTAGTGGATTTTGATATCTGCCCATGGCTTTATAGCCTTAATATGCTGACCCAAGTCAATGGAGAAACTTCCTTTTCTTGAGAAACAGTCCCCCCCCCCCTTTAAAAGCCAAACCCTTTATGAAAATGGCAAGGTGGCACTTTTAAAATGTCTTCCTAGAAATACTGCAATCACAGCACGATTTAGAGAAAGACAACGCACAGACTGTGCATGATGACTGACTTCCTCTTGTTAGTCTGTGGACAGCCTATCTTGGGCACCTGGACAGCCCTCCAAAAGACCCATTTTTGATTTGCAAACATGTCTTCTGTCCGTGGTCACAAGTGGTGCAGGAGTCAGATGCATGAGCATGAAGCAGTATGAGGACAGTATTAGCACTGAGGACTAGGATGTTGTCAAATTTGATCCAACTCTTGTAGCGAACGAGAATTCCTTTCTGACGGATGTGCTTCCCTTCTTGAAAAGACGTCAGCCTGGAGTGTCTGCTCAGGCTCCCCTTTGGAAGTCAGTTGCCTTGACAGAGCAGATGGGCACTTGCAGACCTAGGCGGATGGCCCTTTTTGAATTTAAATGGCAAGCAAATACAACATGCAATCCAGACCCAAACGTGCACAGTGAAGGCCCATAGAATAATGAGTCAACAGTGCAGGGTAATGGGAGATTAATAGCTGTGAGTTTTCTTTATAAATAAGGGAAGAAAATTTGTCTGGGATTGGGATGTTAAGAGCTTTCCATCTTGTGCTGAGTCTGGCAGTGGTTCTGAAGTATGTGCATGTATTTTAATAAAATATCATTCATATACTTTGCAGCTAATCCATGTAAAGTGTAGGTTTTGAGTTTTCATTATATTTACAGGCATGTGCGATTATCACCACAGTCGGCTTTAGAACATTTTCATTGTTCAAAACAGAAACTTCGGGGCTGAGCCCCAGTGGTGTAAGTGGTTGAGTGTGGGACTGCGGCCCGAGGGTTTGGCAGTTCAAATCCAGCGGGGGCTCTCAGGAGCAGCACTGGGTAGCTCCCACGACCACTAGAAGGCAGTGATCCCCGCCCCCCCCAAAAACCCAGAAACTTCATATCCTTTAACACTCCCCTCCCCCTAAACAAACCCAATTTCTAACTGACCCCTAATCTTCCTTTTATCTCTGTAGATTGTCTTCTTCTGGACACTGTGGAAATGGACTCGTATAGTGTGTGGTCTTCTGTGACTAGCTTCTTCCACTTAGCATTCTAATTCCAGGGTTCATGTATATGATTTCTAGGCTTCCTGGTCATCTAGCGGTTAGGAGTTGGGCTGCTAACTACGAGGTCGGCAGTTCAAAACCACCAGCTGCTCTGAGATAGATGAGGCATTCTACTCCCATAAATAATTAGAGCCCCAGAAATGCACAGGGGCAGGCAGTTCTATTGTGTCCTATAGGGCCGCTCTGAGTCAGCTTTAGCTCGATGGCAGGAAGTTTGGTTTGGGCTTGGCATGTGATTTCTGGTCTCAGTACTTCATTGTTTTTGTGGCCAAATAAAGCCCAGTGGTGTTCCTGTGCTGCCTTTACTTTATGCATGCCTCAGCTGATGGACATTTTAGCTCTTATGAACATTCTTTTTTTTTTTTTTTTGATGGGAAATATTTTCTTGGTGTAATTTTCTTGGTCTTTTCCTCACGAAACACTTTTCAATTAAAAAATCATTTTATTGGGGGCGTTTAGTACATTCCATACATCAGTTTTATCAAGTATATTTGTACATATATTGCCATCATCATTTCCAAAACATTTTCCTTCTACTTGGGCCCCTGGTATATAAATTCTTCTTTTTTCCCCCTCACTCAACTGTACAATTTTCTCTCCCCCCCCCCACCCCGTATTCAGACACATCTATTAACTTTTTGAGAACATTGTTCTAGACATAAATCTTTCTTTAAATAGATATCCATACTGTATTGAGTCAATGTCCTTGAGCCAATGCCAATTCATAGTGACCTCATAGGCAGGGTAGAACTGCCCCTGTATATTATGAACATTCTCGTACATGATTTTACAAGGACAGATGCTTGAATTTCTTTTGACGTTATACCCTGAAAGGTGTGACATTGTTGGGTCATCTGGTGACTCTGTGTTCAACTGTTTGGGGAACTCTCCGTTTTCACAGGGCCTGGAACATTTTATATTCCTGTCAGGAATGCATGCAGGTTCCAGTTTCTCTACATCCTTGCCCACACCTTTTATTATCTGGCTTCTTATCCTAGTAGGTATGCACTGATATCTCTGCATGTTTAGATTTTAATGCCTGTGATGGCTAATAAAGTTGTACAATGTGCCGGGTGTGTTTCTTCTTTGGAGAAATATCTTTTCAGAATCTGTGACCAGTTTTTAATTGGGTTAGTTGCCTTTTCATTATGGAGTCATAAGGAAATTCCATGTCACCCCATTTTAGGATATCGATATAAAAAAAATCCTTACCGGCTCAGCCCCGGTGGTATAGTGGTTGTGCGCAGGACTGCCGCCCACTGGGATGGAGGTTCAATTCCAGCTCCACAGGAGCAAAGGCTGGGCCTCCTACTCCCACCACCAGAGAGCAGTGATGTCCCCCCCCCAAAAAATCCTTACCGATGACTAGCAACTCTAATCTAATACCACATAAAAATAATTCTTCCTTGCTGCATATTGCTGCTTAAAGAGGGGCCGGAGACCATCAGGCCTCTCTACTCACTGCTGCCTTGCAATGGCTGCCTTCCTGTCTGCGCCTCGTTTCCTGGGATGAGGGACACTCTGCATCGGACCCCGGTCCTCACATGCGGCAGGGACATGAGCACTTAGCCTGCTGAGATGAAAAAGCTCCTTCTTCTACGTAAAAAATAATAGTGATCATACGCCATGATCAAGTAGGAGTTATCTCATGAGTGTAGGGTTAGTGTAGCATCTGAAATTCAATTAACATAACGCACCAAATCCATTTAACAAAAAGCAAAAACCCCATATGAGACTTTTCTCAAAATGGATACTAAAAAAACACAGACTCGAGAGAGGATGATAAATCCGCATTTTAAGCTTCTCTTGTTTGAAAGATATCATAAAGAGGCAGGTGAGACAAGGTGGAAGGTAGAAAAAAAAGAGGGCGGAGGGAGAGTTAAAGGGAGAAGACCCTGACTTCTCATCTCTGATAAAAGACTGTCTGGGTCATGTAGAGAGCTCCAAAGAAAATGACAAACAGTGCAATAGGAAACTGGGCTTTCTCACGGAAAAGAGGAAACAAATGACGAAGAAGCAGATGAAGAAGATGTTAAGCATAATTGCTGACCTGGAATTGCACATTGTAACCCCCCATGAGATTCATCTATATTCACACAGTTGACACAATATTTGGACTCGGATGCTGTCAGGTGAAGAAGGAACAGACTGAAACGTGGTTGTGTGCTCAGGAGGCCAGGTGCCCCATACGGAGTGGGCATCTGTGCCATCTGGGTCATCACTTCTGAGAGGCCTGCCGTAGCCTCCTGCCACCTTCCCCCGCCTCCCTTACGTTTTCAGGACCATGTGCACATCTCCACTCTTACTCTTTTTTGGGGGACATTACTGCTCTCCGGTGGTGGGAGTAGGAGGCCCAGCCCCACTGCTGGAATTGAACCTCCGTCCCAGTGGACCGCAGTCCCGCGCACAACCACTACCCCACCGGGGCTCAGCCCCATCCACTCTTACTCTTATTAATTAACCAGTTCCAGGCTGACTTTGCCACTTGCATGACTTTCCTTTAGGTTTTTCCTGTATCCAGCAAGGCCAGGCCTCATCGACAAAGTGGCAGCAGAAGGAATAAATACCCAAGAAAACCCTATCTCAAAAATTATTTTTAAAGTGATAAAATTTTTATGTGAACAGATGCAACAGTACAGGGTTGGGGAAAAAAACTGCCCTGGGAGAGAAATATATTCTGCTAAAACAGTGCTGTGCTAATGTGGTATTTATTAAAATGGGATCTTCATCAGTAATTATTCAGAAAGCAGAGACTGACACCCTGTACCCTGCTGTGTCATGGGACAATACGCCCAAACCACTGGTGTCTCGCCGACCCACTCTGATTTGTAGTTTTATCATGTTGTTTTCAAAACCAGCCCCGATCAGTCACTGAGGGTAGAAATAACTTTCATCAGTTTGCCTTTTGTTTTAAAGCCTACATGTCCATGTTTGGGTGTTCTCAGGGAGCATATAAACAGGGACAAACAGGTCCAGGTGGGTTTGTTGTCAACGCTCCAAGACGTCTCTGCAGCTTTAAAGTCTAGGAACACAGTCTCTTTCCTTTGAGGCTGTTCCATCGTCTCTGTGAAGATGAGCTCATACGAGTGAATTTGAAAATGGCCGCATGTGGACTTTGTGTGCCCTGCCTCACGTTTCCACGCACCTTGTAGAGAGGCGGACACAGATCACCCACATCTAAGGGCAGAGGAAGGAAGCGCTGGTGCTATCGATGGGTATGTGTTGGACTGCTCACCCCAAGATTAGCGGTTTGAAACCGCCAGCTGCTCCAAGGGAGAAAGATGAGGCTTTCCGCTCCCATGAAGATTTGCAGGCTGGGCTGAGCCCCAGTGGTGTAGCGGTTGTGCTCAGGACTGCGGCCCACTGGGATGGAGGTTCAATTCCAGCTCCACAGAGCAAAGGCTGGGCCTCCTACTCCCACCACCTGAGGGCAGTGATGCCCAAAAAACAACAACAACAAAAAAAAAGATTTGCAGGCCAAGAAACTCACACGAGCAGTTCTCGTTGGCCCTAGAGGGTCCCTGTGAGTTGAATTGACTCGATGGCAGAGAATTTTGTTCATTTGTCATTTTTGTTTGTTTGTTTTTGGAAGGACGGAAGATGGAGTTCTTTCATTTCTTAATCCTAAACTTGAGAAATAACATTCCTTCCACAGCACTCCACTTCTGTGTTTCGACAACTTGCTGCAGTGACCACACAAGATTCCCAAATGGCCCTCAACAGTTCCAGGGGTTGGGGGGTGGGGATTCTTAGGGAAGCCAACAGACTAATTAATGTTAAGGATACAGTTGGTCACAGTGCCTTGTCTCAGCCATGCTCAGCCTCTCGGTCTGTCACTACAAGAACAGGGCTGCCCAGCATGAGATTAAACTCTTTAATCCGCTGAGCCATTCCACCAACACCTGGAAGCACTCCTGGAAGTAGTCCAGAAAGAATCATGCATTGACAATGGGGAGGAATTAATGTGTCCTGTGCCTTTCAACACAATCGCTTCATAAGTCCACAGTTTCCTGAACTCCTGTCCACTGGGGCCAACAGCTGTAAATGAATAATAATCCAGTCTTTCTTTCTTCCAACCTTCCTGTGTCATCCCACTGTTTACTAGCCACTGTTTGTTTTCCTTTGGAAAAATCACTTTGATTTTCTAAGCCTCAATTTCCCCATGAGGGCTCCGAGCATCACCAGCCCTCCATGTGACGTGTGGAGCCAGTCATTTTAGAGGAAGAAGTCTGAAGCTAAGGGTTGAGGAGGCAGTCTCTTTCAGGAGGAAAAGTTCACAGACTGACATGTCACTGAAGCTTCAAAATCCACCAAATGTCATAATTTACCTGAAGCACTTAGAGACTTGAGAGATTCCTTTAGGACTCCCCAGTGTAGTCTGGGAGCCAAATACAGTGCTGCAGGCAACATGCATGCCTCCTTGGGAATAATTTAGTGTGTGGTCCCAATCCCCCAGTGACGCTGGCAGAATTGGAGGGGCAAGACTTAAAACCCCTTATAGCTGCATCTCACAGCATGGGCAGAATCCACTGGCCAGGGAAGCTCAAGAGGAATAGCAATGAGCATGATTTTTAAAATATTTAATTCTTAAAAATTTCTCAGTCCTGTTGTCCAAAGGCAACAATTGTGCTTGTTTTCTGCATATGGATATGTCTCCCAAGAGCATGTAGAAAAGTTTCATGTGGAAAACTCCACTTTATTGAGAATGAGAAGATGACTCTTACGTTAGAAGAAAACATGTGTGTTCTTCCTTTGGGGAGACCAAGTAGGGAAATAGGTTTTACCCCTTCACATGTTTTGTGTTAGTCCAGGGAGACTAGAGAAACAAATCCAGGGAGACACTGTGTATAAGTGTCATATGTATATATGAAAGAGCTTTATATAAAAGAGCATTGTATATTGAGAAAACATCCCAGTTCAGATCAAGTCCACAGGTCTGACAGTCCGATACTAGTCTATAAGTTCCTCTTCAGACTCAGACAACACATGCAATGATGCCTAATTCAGGAAGAGGCCGGGCCAGCTGGTAGAAGGTCTTGTAGATCCAGTGGCAGTGGAAGCATCTGAGCACTGGCATGTGTCTCCATGTGTCTCCTCCAGCTCTCTGGGGTCTCAACAGCAGGAAAGGAAGGCAGAGAGAGAGGGTCTGGCCTCCAGTGAGCTCTTTACCTGCATCGTGCCTCCATGTGAGGTCCAGCTGCAACCCCTGTGCTCAAGTCGGCAGGAGCTTATGTAAATGCCACATGTTTAAACGGCGTTGAGTAATTTCTCAAAATTTAATGAAGTCCTACTTGAAGAGTCAAGGTACACGTATATGAGGGCAAGTATTGTGACGAGGGTCCTAGTTCCTGTGCGCACTGGCTTATTCTAAACAGAATGTGTCTCGGCGTGCCTCTGGGGCAGTGGATGGCTGTGGACAAGCGCTCTCAGTAATGCTCTCGTCATCTGCATGCCTTGGCCCAAGTGTTTGTAGGTCTTTGCTAGCTGCTGATGGTGATGTTTGTAGTTTTCTTCGCATGGGTTGTTCGTGTCTCCAGTTAGATTTGTCCTTAAGCTCTTCATTTCAATGTCATTATTGTAGATGGCATTGTCCTCCTACCTTCCTTGTTAGTGTCCTCTTTGTTAACACAGGGAGCCCGACAGATCTCTGTCCATTTTGTGTCCTGTCACTTTGCCGAATCTTTCTCTTTGTCCCAGTGCTGGTTTTTGTGGCTGCTCCGGGTATCTGTGATTAGGAAAAATATTTGTTCCATCACGACAGTGGCCCTGCCCCTTGTTTGAACATAGCAACTGCTGCTTTGCAAGCGTTTCCAAGAGTAACCTTACCCTGTCCACCCGACAGCCCTGACCTTCCCCATCAGTACTTCTTTTTGTTCCCCAAGCTCAATAGACTACGATCTGAGTCTCTCGGAGATGCCCACACTGCCAGAAGAGTGGGGGTTTCTTCCGGGAAGGGCCAGAGAGGTGGGGACTCCGCCTTCAGTAGTGTAGAGACCAAGATGGAGCCCATGTCAAGAAGCAATATCCTTACCTTTGGATAGCTTTACCTCATAAAGATCCTCGTGCTTCCATAGCAGTCATTTTGTTGACTGACCCCTGTTACTCCTCACTCTCCATAGTGTTCCCGCGTCTTCCTCGCTCCTCTAAAGTTGTCCTTGTTCCGTTTCTCTCCCCACAGATCACCCAGTCGACACGATGAGCATCAAGGCCTTTTCGTTGGTCGCTGCCGTGGAGCGGGAGCTACTGATGGGCAAGGAAGAAGGCATCAACATCGAGTGTGTTGAGTGCTGCGGGAAGAACCTTTACGTGGGCACCAATGACTGCTTCGTGTACCACTTCCTGTTGGAGGAGAAGCCAGGGCCCACCGGGCCAGCCACGTTCACTGCCACCAAACAGTTACACAGACACCTGGGCTTCAAGAAGCCTGTGAACGAGCTGCGTGCCGCCTCGGCCCTCAACAGGCTCCTGGTGCTTTGCGACAACTGCATCACCCTGGTCAACATGGTGAACCTGGAGCCCATCCCCTCGGGGGCCCGGATCAAAGGGGCAGTGACGTTCACTTTGAACGAGAACCCCGTGAGCGGGGACCCGTTTTGTGTGGAAGTCTGTATCATTTCGGTCAAGCGCCGGACCATCCAGATGTTCATGGTCTACGAGGACCGGGTCCAGATCGTCAAGGAAGTGTCTACTCCGGAGC
This sequence comes from Nesogale talazaci, assembly GCA_004026705.1. Taxonomy (NCBI): domain Eukaryota; kingdom Metazoa; phylum Chordata; class Mammalia; order Afrosoricida; family Tenrecidae; genus Nesogale; species Nesogale talazaci. The sequence goes on along the minus strand of PVJH01008683.1, from coordinate 46,975 downwards.
AGCCATTGGCTGTGGCCGTGGACGGCCACTTCTTGTGCCTGGCCCTGACCACACAGTACATCATCCTGAACTACAACACAGGGGTTTCCCAGGACCTGTTCCCCTACTGCAGCGAGGAGAAGCACCCCATTGTGAAGCGCATAGGCAGACAGGAGTTCTTGCTGGCGGGCCCTGGAGGACTGGGTGAGCAGGGCACTTTGGTGCTTAGACTCACAGCCCCCTCTTTACGAGCCCCCCTCCCCCCCCACCTTTCTTGGGTTCTCTCCATTGACTAAGGCTGCCTTCCAAAAGCAATTATGCAAAATCCATAGCTGTGAGAAGGATTTGCCAAGAACCAGGGTCTGTGGCAAATGTCATGTGAGCTGACATGTTAAGGCAGTTTGGTGGATTTACGATTGAGGAACAGAAAGAGACGAGTCATAAAACAGTTTGATTTTATACTCAAGTGAGGTTTGAAGAGGGATCAGAGGGGAAGGCTCCTTTAAGTAAGTCACTGTAAAAATCAAAATTCATATGGTTTTCATGGTGGGATATTTTCTCCTGGGGAAAGGTTTTTGTTAATTGGTTGTTTCCCACCTTTTGCTAAAAAGGGCTTGAGGTTGCTCTCGTACAAGAATTTTCCTGTGTGGAGACTTCATTGTTATTTCATAATTTCCTGCGGTGTTTTCTACAACTTCATCTCACCAAAGAGATGGTAGTAGCCGGGGAGTCTCTGGACTGGGACTCGCTCAGGCCGGGCATGTTGTCATGGTGATGGTGGTGTGCCAGCTCACCAGTTCCTACTCATGAGAGTGGAACTGCCCCCAGAGTTTCCTAGACGGTGCCCTTTTATTCTGTAGGGAGGTGAGTCCTGGCAGCAGAGTGGGTTATGTGTTGGGATGTGAACCGCAAGGTTATACGTTCAAAACCACCAGCCTCGCCAAAGGAGAAAGATGAGGTTTGCTACTCATGAAAAGAGTTACAGTCTCGGGAAGCCACCAGGGCAATTCTCCCTTGTCCCGAAGGCCCTCTATGGGTCAGAAACACCTCACTGGCTGTGGGTGTGGGTTTGGCACTTCTTCTTTACGGGAGCAGGTCACCAGGCCTTTTCTCCTGACAAATGGCTGGCCTTTCAGTTGGTAGCCGAGCACTAACCACGGTACCCCCAGGGACCAGAGTTGCAAAAAGGAGCCTTGCTGGTGAAGTAGTTAAACAGTGGGCTACAAACGGAAAAGTTGGTGGTTTGAACCTGCAGCCCCTCCAGGGACAAGGAGGTGGTCATCCGCTCTGAAACCCCATGAGCGCTCCCCTTGTCAGGGTGGGATCGGCGGCCCAGAACAATGCCTTGACTGAGTTCCAAAGGCAGGTCCGTGCATCTAGGCACACACATATTCAGACAGTTTGTGTCTGCATCCTCTTCTCTTCAGCTCCCCCTCCTATGTCTATATGAAACCCAAATTTGTTTTCCTTTCCACTGCCATCAAGCCGGTTTTGAGTCAGAGTAACCCAACAGAAACTTTTATGTTCATGGATTATCCTGTTACTTTGAGATAGATATGTAAGTGATATACAGATGCGACTTCCTCTTATCAATGGTAGTCTACCTCCCCTCCTCCTCGCCCGCCAATTGACAGTATAGCGCAGGAATCACCTCATCATGTTATAGAGAGCGATTCCTCATTCGTTTTTCATTGCTGCATGGCACTGTGTCAGTCCGGGTAGACTAGAGGAACAAATTTCATAGACACTCATATGGATACAAGGAAAAGGTTTATATACAAGAGGAATGGGACATTGAGAAAGCATCCCAGCCCAGTCCAGTTCAAAGTCATAAGTCCGATATTAACCCACATGCCCGATATCAGTCTATAAAGTTTCCTTCCAACTCACGAAGTCACAAGCCAGTGGGTGCAGAGTCCCGGTGCTGGCAGAGGACCCTTATGGCTCCTCACTTCCAGAGTTCAGGGTCCATCAACAGCATCCAGTGGTGGGAGAAACAACTCAGCGCTGGCAGGGGTCTCTCCATGGCTTCTCTAGCTTCAGAGATCTGGTTGCATCAGGGCAAGGCCGTGTGGCTTCTCCTCTGGCTCCTGCACCAGCTTGGAAACTGCCATCTTGTCTTGTCTGTAATTCCTTGTCTCTAAGACTAACTCCCAACAACTGGGGAGATAGCTTCTCCTTTCCACCAAGGGAATATTGTGAGATTTCCCAGAAGTCTCAGGAGAAAGCCATGCCCACACGGAGGCCTCATTAGCTACTCAATGGCTATCTCCAGATTAATAGGCCAGACTCCACCCCTGCATCTCAGTCATGAAATTAACATCAGCACATGACTGCCACAGGCACTCAGTTGTGTAGACAGACTATTCTGCCAGTCCTCCCTTGGTAGGCATTTTTACCCCCAGTCAGATGCAGTTAAAAGGAGGACTTTATCTTTTGGCCTTTCTTTGGTAAAGATTCCTTAAGGTGGGATTGTTGAGGCCATGATATGCTTTTGCTAGTATCGCCAAAGCCCTGGTGACAGGAGTCCCGTTTTATTCCAGTAATGGGCGGCAGTGCCTGCTCCCCTGTGGAGCATGCTCTCCAACCCCCTATATGTTTGCCTGTGTGGCACCCAAGCAATGTACCTTCGCTTTGCCTTTCTCTGTTATGAGCAAGGGTGAACTGTCTCTCATATTTCTCAGAGTTGTTCACATTTATGGTCTTGCTTCTAGTTATTTTTCCATGTGCTTTATAGAACATATGGAATGCCAGCTAGTTGCCTGTTAATGAAAAGCAAAAGCAAGACCCATCTCCTTTGAGTCAGTTCTAACTCATAGCAGCCATAAAGGACAGCAGATCCCTAAGTTGAGAACCCAGTGGGTCTTCAAGGCTGCGGTCTGCCTGGGCTCAGACTGACACCACAGTCTTTCTCCTCCTGAGGCCTGGTGGGTTCCAGTTAACACCCCAGCACTTCATCACTACCCGACTGGGCCAAAGATCCATCTCCAGATTTTTACCTGACAAATTGTGCTTTGTTTTGTTTTAATTTCCACATTGATGAAATGTACCAACCTTTTTACTTGCCACTTGCTGGTTTTTAGTCATAACTCTGGGCTGTACAGACATTTCCCTCTTGTTTCCTCCTAGTATGTGAATGCTCTCATATTTTTCTCTTAATAGTGAAGAGTGGATTCAACAATATCTTTTTCTTTAGGACTGCCCTGTCACCCAAACCTATTAAAGAGATTATCATTTCCTCCCCAGTTTTGGTGGCTGTCTCTATTGTACCCTTAGATTGTTCCTTGATGTTGTCCACGTTCTTGCCATGAATTGCGTTGCTGATTCAGTTGTGACATCTAGCACAGTTCTTTCACTCCCACTTCCCTTTGTTGGTTTATGTTAGGATTGAAGGGATGTGACAATCAATCATGTTTAGAATGTGTTTTCTCCCAAGCTTCCCCTTGTCTCAGCATGTCACATAGAGTAGCCTTGCCTATTGAGAAGATCAGTTGTAAACCCCTCTTATACATTACCTGTAGGCAGGAAACCCCTTTTATACATTACCTGTAGGCAGGGTTTGTACAGGATGGTAACCACCACAATTATTTGGCTTCAGAAACAAATGTTGAAACAGATTGCTGTAATGAATGTGAAAGCACCTTGAAATATTTTTAAAGATTTTCATTGTCATTTTTCTCCCTGTCTTTTAGCTTGGATATCACTCTGACTACCACCGAGTCATGAAAAACTGCTCTTACTTTCTGCTCAACTTTAAGTGGACAGTGTTTTAACCAATAGTTGTTTAAAACTTCATAATATTCAAATTAATGCTTGCAGTAGTCCAAGTAGACTAGAGAAACAAAATGCATAGGCACTAATCTACATAAGAAAGAGTTTTAGATAAAGAATAATAATTATTATTTTGGGGGGGGCATCACTGCCCTCAGGTGGTGGGAGTAGGAGGCCCAGCCTTTGCTCCGTGGAGCTGGAATCGAACCTCCATCCCAGTGGGCCGCAGTCCCGCGCACAACCACTACGCCACCAGGGCTCAGCCCTAGATAAAGAATAGTTAAATATTAAAAAACACCCAGATCAGGAACATATATCTGGTATTAGCTCATAAGTCTGATATCCTATAAATTCTCTTCGAATTTATGCAATACATACAATGACACTGAGTGCAAGAAGATCCCAGACTAGTGGGTGGAAAGTCTTGTGGATCCAGTGGTGGTAGAAACATCTCAGTGCTGGCTCGGGTCTCCCCGTGGTTCCTCCAGTTTCAGGACTTTGGCTCCATCTCTGAGACTCCATGTGGTTTGTCAACAGGAATGTGTATCAGAGAGTATGTCCTGCCTCCAGGCAGGAAGATCAGAGTTCCCAGAATCCTCAGGAGAAGGCCATGTCCGCACAAAGGCCTCATTGGCTGTGATCTGTTTGACAGGCTGGACCCTACCCCATCACAAGTTGACAGATTATATAACTGCCGCAGTGTTTAAAATGAATTATTGTGACTTAAGAATGGGATTCTTTGATACTGTTTCTTGAGAAAGACAGCCAGTTCAGCTGCTCTCCACTGTCCCACCCCAGCTTAGAGAAGGGAGTGGAGGCAATTGTAAGTGGATCCAAATGGGGACCACTGACTTTAAATGGGATCTCATTTACAGATTCGATACATTGGCACTTGTGCTCCATTAATGGTGTGATCACATGTCACTTACTGCTTGTGATGCAGACTCTGAAACAGATTATTTTGAGATTTGAATGTTGAGCAAACTGTGTATTGTGGTTCTGCTTTTTCTTTGAGCACCGCTAGTTAACTCTGTGCCTTAGCAGTGAGGATCAGTGTGCTGAGCAGGATTCACTGTTTGTTTGGGCCTCAATCCCACACCATTATCAATTTCTTCATAATGATACAGCGTGTATTTTTTGTTAGGGTTGTTATGAATCAGAATCAAAGTTGATGGGTGGTAGGGTAGGAGTTTCGGGGGGTTCATAGCTTTCAGTGGTTCTTTTGAACTATGTTTGAGGTTTGACCAGGTTTGACAAACCATAGCACTCAGTGACATCTCACTTGTGTCTTGTCTAATAACCTTTTGTTCCACTTCCAAGCGGATCCTTCTCCTTTGCCTCTCGCTGTCTCAGCCATGAGCCGTGTGTTTCAGATCCGCGATTACTTGAGAGTTAAGATTTTAAGAAGTGAAACAGAAGTAGCACTACCACACTCAAGAAGTGCATGTTATTTGAGATCAGCTGTTGCTCCCAGCACATCTATCACATGCATGCAGTGTTATATGGTAAATGTTGTAGGGAGAAAGTGCAGGTCATACATAAGTAACATAGGTGTTTATCACGAGTGAAAGGACACACATTGTAGGTGATATAAGTGTTTTATTACACATCTTAGTGCACTCCCTTTGCATGCAGGGGGCATGAGAAGGGTGCGCTGCCTACAGAGAGTGGATGTGCTGGCCATGTGTCGTTCTCTGTTGGGCTTTCCGGACTATGTTATAACCTATGGGAACACTAACGTACATGCAGTCAACATTGCTTGAAAGAGCATTATGCACCAAATGACTAGATAAAAAGAGTACAATATACCTCCGAGTCCTTAGCAAAAATATAATTGGTCCTTAAGTGGGTCTTCAGTCGTTTTTTGTTTGTTTTTTCCTTAGAGGCATTTGTTTATCATTTGGCCTGAACTCCCAAATTGGCTAGTTGCTTCGCTGCCCTTTTATTCTGGTACAATCGTCCTCTTTGAATCTTTTGCGGCAGCCCTTGTTCTCGACTCTAATCTCTGAGGTTTTGATCGGACACGTCTGCTCTGTCAGGGCCTCTGCAGGGCACAGCCCCAGGCCTGGGTGCCGTCCGGCTTTCTGTGGCTGTGAAAGCGAGCCTGGTGGTGTCATGTGTCCTGAGTGGCTACCTTGCGAGGTAAGCAGTTTGAAACCACCAGACAGATGCTCAGGAGAAGGCTGGCTGTGTCTCGAAAGGACTGAGGACTTGGAAACCCACGGGGACACTGTGAGTGGGAAGGGATTCGATGGCTGTGAGCATTGAGTTTCTGAGGCTGGGGGAGCCTCACAGGTCCCCTGTGGATGGGAGTTGTGATTCGCAGAGTCTGGTGATCCGCCTGAAATGTGGCAGGATCTGCAGCACAATCCCATTGCCCTGAGCCGACTGCACAGGCGAAGCAGGGCGGCCCCTCTCCATGACTCCACAGTCACATTTCTCCTCTTGGTTCACTGAGGCTGGCTGTTTCCAATTGTGCTGAGAATCCATGACGATGCTACCCTGACTTCCATCTCGACAGCTCAGTCCATATTTCCCCTTCTGCACCCAGTTCCCAGCTCGGCACCTTGTGTCTCTCTCCTCGGCATTTCCCACGCACTGTGCTATTGTCAGGTACATTCAAATGGTCAGTACACCCTCTCTGTGACTGAGATGTGGCGAGGGGCCTCGAGTTGGTTGTGATTCATAGGCACCAGGCATGCAATCTTTTCCAGGAGTGGACCACCAACTTTTTCTCCCACAGAATCACCAGGGGTGGGGTGGGATGGGGGGGTTGAGCCGCCAACCTTTTGGTTGGCAACTGAGCACTTCATCCCAAGGTCACAGAGCTGCTGGACCCCGGGTCTTCTGCTCTGTGCATCATTCTGCTTCTGGAACAAAGTCAGACTGTCCTGTGATTCCTTCTTCTCGCCTTTTAGATCAAAGTCACCTGGGTGTCTCCTTCCCCTCCCCTCCATATTGTCGTAGTATTTCAGCTGTTTTCTTATCTGTTCTGCCTAACTTTTAGTTCTGGAAAAGAATGAAAAATAAAGACCCCCGCCCTTGACAGGAATTGTCCTTCCACTTGGGTCTGCAGAAATGTTTGCTCTTGCATCTGATGCTCCCTTTCTGTGCTCCTGGGTGAGTTCTGGAGCACTGGGAAGAATCCCCCATAAGGGAATCCCGTAGCCTGTCGTCTCCATGGAAGTCAGCCGTCACAGCTTTCTCCCAAGGACCTGGTGGTGGTTTTGAACTGCCGACCCTTCGGTTTGCAGCTGGGCGCTGAGCCACGAGGGCTCCTTTTTTGGCCTTGGTGGATTCATTCATTCTCTTTCACGAAAAACTCCCTCACTGCCATTGAGTGGATCCTGATGCATAGGCACCTTATAGGACAGGGCAGAACTGTCCCTCGGGGTCTCTGAGACTGAAACTCTGTACAGGATTAGAAAGGCTGGTCTTTCTCCAGCTGAGCAGGTGGTGATTTTGAACCACTGACCTTGCAGTTAGTAGCCCAAAGGGTAACCACTGTGCCACCAGGGCTCCTCCCTTTCAGGAAGATTGCGATTATTCTTTGAGAAAACCTTTGAATTCTGTTCTCAGCAACTGCCAGACTTCGTCTCCTAACCAAGTCTGTATCCTCATTCCTTTTGCCTTTGCTTTTTTTTTTTTTTTTGAGCCAGTCCAAACCTCCCTTAAACCGCCAGGCCAGAAGGGTGGCCTTTGACTCACCCTTTCTCTTGCTGTCCAATAAACTGGTTGCCCAATCTTCTTGATTCACCTCTGGAATCTCACTGCACCCCTTCTCTTGTTTATCTCCGCCCCTGCCCTGCCCAGGCTCCACCCTGTGCCTGCAGTCTGTCCTGCCTTTATGCATCCTCCATGCTCTTGCCAGAGGGATTATGTTACTCCAAGATGAGCCTGTTGCTTGTCAAATTGAAGCTGAACTACTTAGCTGGGTTTTTTTTTTGTTTGTTTGTTTTTTGTTTTGGCATCACTGCTCTCCGGTGGTGGGAGTAGGAGGCCCAGCCCCACTGTTGGAATTGAACCTCCGTCCCAGTGGGCCGCAGTCCCGCACACAACCACTACGCCACCGGGGCTTAGCCCCTTAGCTGGGTTTTTATGGCAATCTCTTTCTGCCGTGACCCCACCTTCACTTTCCAATTCTCTCCTCCTCAGTCATCTTGTCCTGGGCGGGGCAGCCTGCTCAGATGTGCACAACTGATGTGACAACCCCACCACCACCACCACCATGTACCAGCTTCCCTCTGCTGGTGATTTCTCTGTCCTGGGTCATCTTCTGGGCTTTGTGTCCCATCAGAGCACTCAGAAAGGTTTCTGTACATTTCGTAGACCGTTAGTTTACTTGTCCCATGCAATAATTATTTATGGATTTAGCGGAGCTCCCTCACCTAGTGTTTACTTCTCTGTACCTATCTGCATTCTCTACATGTAACAGGCACTTGACAAACGAATGTAAGTTGCTGCTCAGTAGATACACTATTGATAGTTTTTCTTTGTGTGTGTGCTTATTTAATAAATGAGCTAGGTTTTTTAATTTTTTTAGGGTTTTTTTTCCTCCCTGTCCTTGATGAATTAATCCACAGCCACAGGAGAGAGACCACAGGGTATTCATGTTCAAAAGCAGCCTACTTTAGAGGAAATCATATATGCTTGCCCTTGATTATGTTCAGTATTTTATTTTCATAATTTAACGTACTATATTACATAATAAAATAAGGCAATTACTGTTTACAGATGTTTGAAATTAAATTTAATAAGTGCATAACTGACTCCATACCTGGAATATTGCACCCCCTAACTTTTCTTTAATTACTCGAAGGGACTTAAAAAGGTATTTAAAAAAAAACGACCAGAAGTTTTACTAAAGTATTCATTACCGACAATATAAACTTCTGGAAAAGATACGGGAAAACACCTTTTATGCTGTTTAATATTTTAATTTCAGTACGCCTGGAAGATTTAGAAGAGTCAGTGAGTCCCTGAGGTTTGGAGTTTTGTCACCTGATATATTTTACATAGTTTCCATTGTTTTAGTCTGAAAGCGTGCTCCATATCTTTCTTTTGTCATGTGTGTAAACACAGCTCACTGCCATCTGGTCAGCTCGGATTCATAGTACTCCTTCTGAATATTATCCTCAATTTCATATGATAATTAAAAGTACTGCAGTGACCATCCTTGTACCTAACAATTTGTGAAATGCATTTCTCTGAAATGGATTTTAAAACAGATTAAGTGCATATTCTATTTTGACAGAAAATCCCAATTCTCTAAAAAGTATTTTCTCAAGCCTATGTCAGTTCTTAGCATTACAATCAGTCTTTGAACTTTAACCAATCTGATGGGTAAATATTGTTTTTAAATGAAAAAATGTAGCTCTGGGCTTACTAACAAATTAAGTATAGGAATCTTTTCAATTTATTAGCCATTTGCCTCTTTTCTCTTGTGAGTTGCTGTTTCCTATCATTTGCCTATTTTTCTATTGAATTTTTACTTAAAAAAAATTTTTTTTTAGGCATCACTGCCCTCTGGTGGTCGTGGGAGCTACCCAGTGATTTGAACTGCCAAACCTGCGGACCACAGTCCCGCACTCAACCACTTACGCCACCGAGGCTCTGTCCAAATTTTTATTTTTTAATTGCATTTTGGAGATCATAAAGGATCAAAAGGAAATACATAGTATGAAAAAATACATGACATTAAACAATCAACTCCTAAGTGTGTGTCATACACTCACTCACTCAGTCTTAAGACAATCAGATTCGGTAACCTGACAGCGCTTTTCTTGGTGCTACTTGAAACTCAGAGAGCCAATATTTAAAATGTTAAGTGGAGCCAAGCAGTTATTCAAAATGCAATGCTATCACACCGTGGGCTTTTGAGTGTGTTAAATACGAGCCAGGGGCACGCCTGTCTGCATTAATGTGAGACCACGGGAGATCCATTTTTAAGAGGAAACTAGTTTAGAGGGAAAAAGGTATGCTTGTACTTGATTAAGTTCAGCGTTTTAATCTCAGTCACTACAGAAGACTTAGGAGAGCCAGAGATTTCTCCAGGTTAGAATTTTACCATATGGTATATTTTAAATAGCTTCTATCTGTTTAGTCTTAAATGCCTTCCATATCTTGGTCTTCTCCCCCCTCTTGGTTGTGTATAAACTCAATCCATTCTGATTCACAAAGACCGAACAAGAGAGTGTGGAACTGCCCCATGTGGGCTCCTGAGGTCACTCGTCTTTATGGACCCAGGCAATCGCATCTTGGATTTCCTGGTACATTTTCATGAACTGCTGACCTTGCAATCAGCGACCCGAGTCATAGAATCCACTATGGCACAGAAGAAACCAGTTGCCTCTTGTAGTTGCAATTTAGCATCCGGAAGCAACAGTATGCTATGCTTAGGGTGTTTCATGCCGAGTAGGTTGAAAGTTAAGTGAAAATGCATGGTCGTCAGTTGGTGAGCGTACTAATTTTGTTAACCTCTTGTACACACCATCACTGATAATATCCCGGGACTGTATGCAGCTCATTTGGAAGTGACTCATTTAATTATTTGTGTACATGATAAGCTGTCTTGAATTGCAAAATGGTTCTGTCCTCCTTTCACAGAGCGTGAATCTCCAAAATAAGACTCACATTTTGCGCATGGAGAGGCCCTTACCGAGCACTCAGTAGAGTTCCTGACACACTGTACATTCTCCAAGGGTATCGGGTGAAAGAACATGTGGGGAAGAGCCCGAATTTAGAAAAAAAATAGAGGACTAGAAAAAGAGCAGGCGAAGCGTCTTACATTGTTTGAATAAATTTTGTTTCTCTCCCCATATGTGAGGGCATGTACATATTTTTAAGCCTGCAAGTCAATGGATAAACCAGTATAGACACTTAAAAAAGAAAAAGATCAGTTCTAATTGGAAGAGAATAAACTCAAACCCCATTGTTATGGAGTTGATTCTGACTCACAGTGACTCTATCGGACCAAGTAAAACTGCCCCATAAGGTAAGGTGACCAGATGTCCCGCTTTTTAACATTTGTCCCACGTCCGCGACATTTTAAAATTAAAAGAAATATATCACAAAACTATTTTTGCATTCTATGAACATTTTTGTTGATCCGTATATACCAAATTTTTAATCAAAACCCCCCCCCCCGCAAACCCCTCCCCCCTGTCAATTTAAAATCCATTTAAGTGTCCCATTTAAAGTCTGGCCACTTTACCATAAGTGTTTTCCAGACTGTAAAGCTTTACAGACATAGATAACTTCATCATACTTCCGAGGAGCAGCTAGTGGGTTGTGAACTCCCAGCCTTGTGGTTAGCAGCCCAATGCTTAGCCCACTGTCGTGCCAGGGCCCCTTCAATTTGAAGGAACTTCAAAAGCTCATGGAAAAACTCCATGATCTCTTTATTCCATTATTTCCCAGGAACTTTTTGCAGCCCTCTTGTGTATACCTTCTGGTAAGGTCATTGTTGTCACAAAAAATACCACAATACGTACAACATCTTAATACTGTTTTTCCTCTCCGGTAAAGGAAACTGAAGGGGCAGGTGTTTTGCATCAAGGCACATCTATAGAAAAAACAAACAAACAAACCACCCAAAACTTCGTCATTAAGAGTGAGAGCTAGGGGCTGAGCCCCGGTGGCTTAATGGTTGTGCGCGGGACTGCGGCCCACTGGGATGGAGGTTCAATTCCAGCAGTGGGGCTGGGCCTCCTACTCCCACCACCGGAGAGCAGTGATGCCCCCCCCCCAAAAAAAAAAAAAAGAGTGAGAGCTAACACTTTTGTCTTATTTCCACAGGCATGTTTGCAACAGTCGCTGGGATATCCAAACATGCCCCCGTGCACTGGTCGGAGAACGTGATCGGGGCGGCCCTGTGCTTCCCCTACGTCATTGCTCTAGATGATGAGTTCATCACGGTTCACAGCATGTTGGATCAGCAGCAAAAGCAGACCCTGCCTTTTAAGAAAGGCCACATTCTACAGGACTTTGAAGGTACTGGTTTATAATGGCACCCTAAGAAAATGGAGTTGTCAAACCTTTTGTGACAATACTACTTCAGTAAATGCTAGGAAGGGCCTTTTGGGAACTAGGGGAGAAGTCCTCATGGCACAGTGGTTAACCTCTGCGCACTAACCAAGAGATCAGTGGTTTGAGCCCACCGGAGCCTCACAGGAGACAAGATCTGGCCTACTGCTGCTCCTGTGCAGGTTGCAACCCCGGGAGAGCACCTGGGCAGCTCTGCTCTGATACACAGAGTCGTCAGGAGTTGGAATGGGCTCAGTGGCAAACACACACACACACACACACACACACACACACACACACACACACCGCTGGGTATTATGCTAAGCATGGAAGATGCACAGATGACCGTGACACAGGGCCGGTGCTTCTGTGGCTCCAGGGTTAACAGGGAGAGCACTGTTTACACACATAGCTACAGCAGTGAAGAGCTTGATGGAGCTGTGACTAAGGCCCCTTGGGAGAAAGAAGAGGAGAACCTACTTCCTAGAAATAGCAGGAGAGCCTGCCTGAAGGAGGTGGTCTTTGAACCAAACCTTTAAGGATGACTTAGGAGTTAGCCAAGCAGGCGTGGTGTGAAAAACACGGAGAAAGATGCTTGCAGAGTGGAAAGCCAACACTTCAGACTCTACAAGCCGTGAAGTTGGCTGTAGCGTAGTAGGCAAGTGGGTGGTGGAAGAGTGGATGCATGGAGGCTGGGGATCAGAGCAGGGCAGCCGTTCCATGTGTATCAGTAAGCTAGAGAAGAGCTTTACTTGTCTCCATTTTGTCACAAACTTTCACATGTAGAGAAATTGGGAGCCAGGGAAAGCAACTGAACCACCATATGCCTTTTCCTGCAGTCAGCAATCATCTTGTGGAACCATTTGGGGGTAAAAGTATGACATGCTATCACCAAATTCTAATTCCTAAGAATAAGGCCATGTTCACACCTGAGACTGTCGAAGTCAATTCTAGTGCCATTTAACAGCCTGCCCATGGTCCCTTGCCCTCCAAAGAATGCCTTTTATTGCTCTGTTTTTTTCTTCTTCAACTCAGGTTATAATGTAGAAATATGCATTTTATTTGCTGCTTAAGAATTTTAGTTGAGGTGACGTAGTGGTTGTGCACGGGACTGCGGCCCACTGGGATGGAGGTTCAGTTCCAGCAGCAGCTCCACAGGAGCAAAGGCTGGGCCCTCAGCTCACACCACCAAAGGGCAGTGATGCCAAAAAAAAAAAGAATTTTTAGTTGAAAATTGCTTTCCATGAAGAAGTAATACTTAGCCGAAAATATTTCCCCAGGAGGCAGCAGGTTTGGAAAGCTTCGCAGTAGAGCTGGTCTTGGGTTGTGTGATGACTCGCCAATGAACTAGCTGTGTAAGGTCTCGTAAGCAAACTCAAGCTGAGGGGCCAGCTGACACAAGAAATTGTTGGGCACTGAGGAGCTCTGGCGGTCTAGTGATTACCCACGAGGCTGCGATCCTCAAGGTCAACAGTTCGAAACCACCAACAGCTCTGCAGGAGGAAGACTGGGCTCTCTACCTCAGTAAGCAGCGACAGTCTCGGGAACCCACAGGGAGTCACTGTGCGTCAGCCTCCACTCGCTGGCAGTGAGTTTGGTTTGGAATCTTGGAACAAGTCCTAACTCTGAGCTGGTGCTATGTGGATGGCAGGCGAGTGTGAAATACTGTCAATGAGTGGCTTAGAATATTGTCCCATAAGCCTCCCCAAAGTCAAAGTCAACGTCACTGCCATCACATCAATTCTCAATGGAGAGCAACCGTATAGGATCGGGTAGAACCGCCCCTTTGGGTTTCCAAGACTTACATCCAAATCCAAGACGACGGATGGCTGTAGTACACTGCCGGAGTGCACAGCCTTGTCTTTCTCTTGTGGCCTGGCTGGTGGGCTCCAGCTGCTGTGTTGCAGCCCTGCGTGTAGTTCACCAAGTTGTCCAGCCTCGTTCCCAAAGCTTCGCTGTCTAAACTAACTGATGTGGAAGGAGCAACATTCTTTTTGAAGTTTTAAATGAAGTATATCACCAACTTATACTTTTCCATATCTGTTATTTTTAACCTAACTGGATAGATACTATGTGCTTGATAGTCAATGACCCCATCACTTTCAGAAAAGGCAGAAATACGCTTTGTATGCTTTGGAAATATCATATTAAGAAAAACATGTTCTATGTGGTTTCACAGTCCATCTCATCAAATAAAATCCTTTTTATGACAGTTGAGAAGAACAGGGGAGCAGTATGAGTTATAATTTCTGTAGTTCTATATTGGGAAAACTAATAAAACTGATCAATAGATGAGTTTGAAGGAGCAATGTGTTTTCTTTTTCTCACTTTGAAGCCAAATCGTAGATCACCAAAGAATTCAACACCATTTCAGCTTTACTTTTCCTCCTCAGACCGCCACTCAGACCAATGCTGAGGTCCCATGGGGATGGCATTTAGAGGGTTTTAAATGCTGTGACCCTTCTCTCTCTCTTAATATATATATATATATATATATATATATATATATGTGTGTGTGTGTATACTAAGTATTTATTTACGTATATGGATTTTGTTCCTTTTTGTTTTGGGAATATAATACTTGTGTAGAAAAACATGTTCTATGTAGTTTCACAGTCCATGTCATCAAATAAAATCCGTCACAATATTCCATTAAATCTCCCCACCCACTCTATGACTCATTTCCCACCCCTACCCCCCTTCCGCGATGGCTTCTTCTCCCCTCTCCTCTGCTTCCATCTTTGGCCTTGTCTTAGTCTGTAAAATCTTCCCTTTTAGTGAGAAAAACATGTTTCTATTTTACTTTCCTTTGTTTTTTTTTTCTTTTCTTTTTTTTTTTAATTTTCTTTTTTTTTTAATTTTTTTATTTTTTAGGCATCACTGTTTATTTTTTAGGCATCACTGTTTATTTTTTAGGCATCACTGTTTATTTTTTAGGCATCACTGTTTACTTTCCTTTGTAATGTATCATAAAATATTTATCTTTATGAGGTTGACTACCTTTGCTGAACATGATGTTCTCTAATTTTCTCCATATCTTGAGGTACTTGACAAACATGTCATTGTTTTTTTAAGGATGTGTAATATCCCCATTGTGTGATGTACTGGGGTTTGTTTATCCATTCCTCTGTTGTAAGGTTTTTGATTGTTTCCATCTTTTTACCACTCACCTTGTGGTTAGCAGCTCAGTCCTTACCCTGCTATTTCACCAGGGCTTTTTTTCTTTCTTTCTTTGCATCACTGCCCTGGTTCTGTTTTTTTGCTACTATAGAAATTAGTACACTACATAATTAGGCATGCATATGTCTCTGTGTGTGGTTTTTTTGTTTGTTTGTTATTTCTTTAAGGTGTTTATCAGAGAGATTGCAAGATTATAAAATGTTTGTATTTGTGATTATTTAAGGACACACCATACTGACTTCCATAATGATTGTATAATTCTTCAGTCTCTCCAGCATTGTATGAACATTCCCATCTCTCCACATCTTCTCCAACATTTAGTATCTTCTGTGTTTTTGATTTTTGCTGTAGGTGTTGGTGTGAGGTGATATCTTATAATTGCTTTAATTTATATTTCTCTTATAACTAATGAATGCAAACATTTCTTCATATAATCATTGACCTCCTGGATTTCCTCTGTAGTAAATCATCCATTCATGTCTTTTTGACATGGGTTATTTATATATATATATATATATATATATATATGATATAAGGAAAGGGTTTATATACAAAAGGAATGGAACACTGAGAAAGCATCCCAACCCAGTCCAGTCCAAAGTCACAAGTCTGATATTAGCCCATATGCCCAATACCAGTCTATATAATGTCTCCTCCTGACTCACTAAGTCACAGGTCAGTGGGTGCAGAATCCTGGCACTGGCAGGGGTCTCCCCATGGCTTCTCGCTTCCAGGGTTCAGGGTCCATCAGCAGCATCCTGTGGTGGCAGAAGCAACTCATCGCTGGGAGAGGTTTCCGTGTGGCCGCCCCAGCTTCAGAGGTCTGGCTCCATCAGGGCAAAGCTGTGTGGTCTCTCCGCTGGCTCCTCTAGCTTCTCGGACGCTGCCATCTTGTCTTGTCCATGATAAATCATCTCTGAAACTTGGGTTATTTGTATTTTTATGAGATCTGATAGTTTCCTATATATTTATGAAATTTGCCCTTTACTGATATATCATAGCTAAATATTTTTCCCAATCCGTGGGTTTTGTTTGTACTCTTTTGATAAAGTCTTCTGATGTACATAAATATTGTATTTTTAGAAGGTTCCAGCTCTCTTTTATAGCTCCTGTAGTTTTCTATGATTTTTAATTATATTTGGTAGTGTATTTGTGCTGTGTATTAGTACCCATAAGTTTGTCCCTGTTTTAACATTGATGGTCTTTATAGTTCTAGGTTTTATATTTAGATAGTTAATCCATTTTGAGTTTGTTTCTGTATATGGTGTGAATTGTGGGTCCTGTTTCACTATTCTGAAGGTAGCGATCCAATTTCCCCAACACCATTTATTGAAAGGGCTCTCTCTTCCCCACTTAATGTGTTTAGGTCTTTTCTCAAAGATCTGGTGTCTGTAGGGACTTGGTTGTATTTCTTGTTTCTCAATTCTAATCCATTGTTCTCTATCAGAAGAAGCCAGATCCTGATACATACATTATGGGTTCAATAGCCACAGTTGTACAGCGATAATTATTAATTATAATAAAGTTATAGAGTATGAGAGAGAGAAATAATAAGAATCAGGCACACACACAAAAGAGTCAGACACATTTCATATAAGGGGAGCATGCTCACCTCCGCCAATTGGGTGGTCCACGTGGGGAGAGAGAGAGCAAACTAGTTTTCCCCGTTTAAGTAACCTTTTGGGGGACACATGAGCTCTGTCATCACTGGTCAGGACACATCCAAGAGGGGGCGATCTTAAGGACTATATGGTGACTAAGGGAGTGGTGAGGGGAGAAGGGTGTGATAAGAGAAGAGGACAGACCCCTGGAGGTAGATAAACAGGTCTGTCTCCTTAGGAGCCATGGACAGTACCTCTTGGTTCCCACCCACAGGCTTCAAGGGAAGGGAACCATCATCTAAACAGCAGGGGAGTCAGCTTTATTGTGAGACACAAAGGTCTCTGATAACTGGGAGTTTCAGGGAAAATAGCTAACTTAACTTTCACACTAGATACTGGTAAATAGTTTGCTTAATATTTTGGAGTATATAATTGTGGAAAAGTCCTGTCTTCACCCCACAGTTCTTCATGTCCGTTGTTATGCCAGTACTACACTTTTTTTTTAATCACTGTGGCTATGTAATTGTTTATAATGTCAATTGTGTTTTGTTTATCCTGTGTTTCTTTTCTTCCCATGTGACATTGTTAACTGGGTTTTTCCTTTTTTAAAGAATTGTGGTAGGAATTGGATCAGCATTGCACTGAATTTATAGTGTTTTTGGTAATATTGACATTTTCATTATATTTAGTCTTCTTCTAGAGGGAATTTTTTTTTTAGTTTTTTATTTTTTTAAGCATCACTGCCCTCTGGTGGGAGTGGGAGGCCCAGCCTTGCTCCTGGAGAGCTGCTGCTGGATTTGAACCTCCAAGCCAGTGGGCCGCAGTCCCGCACTCAACCACTACGCCACCAAGGCTCAGCCCTTAGTCTTCTTCTAAAGCAGCATGGAACATTCTTTCATTTGTGTAATATTCTTGGTTTCCTGTAGAAATGTTTTATAGTTTTCTTTGTATCAGTCTTGGGTTTCTCTGGTAAGTTTTATTCTTGGATATTTTAAGTACTTATCATAAATGGTGTTCTTTTCATTTCCTTTTTGGTGTCATCTTATTAGGCAAAAAAAAAAAAAATCCAACTGATTTCTATATGTCGATGCATGTAGCTTGCTACATTGCCAGATTTTTCAGTTAGTTTCAACAATTTTTCAACTGCGTCTTTGAGGTGTTCTATATATGGGATTCTCTCATTTGCAATGTTTTCTTGTAGATGATTTTTGCTTTTCCTTTCTTTTGCCTCCTCCTTTCCCAACCATATTGAATTTCTTCACAGGAAGAGTGATTGTCGCTACCAGCAAAGGAGTTTACATCTTGGTTCCATTGCCTCTAGAGAAACAAATACAGGACCTCCTGGCAAGTCATAGAGTCGAAGAAGCACTGGTCTTAGCCAAAGGAGCCCGGAGGAACATTCCAAAAGAAAAATTTCAGGTTTGTGCCTACCTGATCACCTAAGCATACTTCCAAGCCACCACTTAGGAAAATTCGGATTTTTGTTAGCATATTGCCAGGCTGTGCTGATGGCTTTGGTTCCTGTTGCTTCATTTCCTCGGCAGCTCTGACCTCAGAGTGGCGTCCATGTTTCACCGTTAAAGGAGACAGCTCTCAGAGCTGTCAGTCAGCTTTACCACTCGAAGGTGTGGGGAAAGTCAGGTGCCAACCTCTGGCTTCATATACTGGGTTTCATTTCTAATCACATTTCTTCTTCACTGTATCTTCTGAAAGGAATCCAGGACATAGTTTTTAAACACCAAAAGTGAGGGCAGGTTAGTGTGTTTCCTAAATTAGAATCTTTGTGTCTTGGACTGAGATTGCATAAAAGCTTAGACTTACATTACAGGGAAAACTGTGTGAATTGCACTGATAAGTTACCCAATGTTGCAGGAGTAAATCCAGCCAGGTAATTTACTTAGGAGAGAACTCTTAATACACTGAAGGAACACTAACTTGATGTAACTGGTATGATGAATATGATAGATGCAATGGTCACAAATTAATCTTTGGTCTGATGAAATCCAGTTTCTGAACCTTGTTACTTGCTCAGTTGTTAGGTGAGTTCAGGTTTCTGTATACATGGGAGCAATAAAGAATAATACTGATGTGTGCGTCCTTTATCGGTATTTAAATTTATAATGAAAAGTTCTCATGAACGGACAATGACTTGCTAACTAATGATGAAATTGTGAGATTTATACTTATGATTGCCATGGAATGAAGTGGCTTCAATTCCTTTATATAGCAAAGGGTAGACTCTGAACATGAATGAAGACAGGGTATGTAATTGGTGATCACGGTATGTAAAAGAGGGCATCTTTTCTATATGTAAATCTTGATAAACTTCATACCTTAAGGAACCTTGGTGACCCTCAGGTGATAATTGAAAGGTCAGTGGTTGGAACCCAGCAACCACTCCATGTTAAAAAGATGAGGCCACCTGCTTCTGTAAAGATGTATAGCCCTGGTAACCCTCCCGGGAATTTCTCCTCTGTCCTATGGGGCTACCTTGAGTTGAACTGACTCAACGGCAGTGGGTTGGTTTTTATTTCCACTGCTCAATTTTCAGTATGGCTGAAAGACTGTTCAGCCGGGGGCAGCAAAAGCAAAAAGAAGATATCTTGATCTGGGCAGTGCCTCTTCCTGTGCATTATTTTACTTCTTGCTGGGCAGGGACCAGAAAAATGCAGATTGGGACCAGAACACTCAGGGCTGAATCTTGCTGCTGCCATGCCCTTCGTCCCCATTCTCTCCCGAGAAGTGGAGATCAGTGGAGGCCTCAGGACCAAGGTGCTGGTTGTGTCGAAGGACCACACTAATGCTTTCATCTTTGTTCTCCATAGACCACTTTTGCCTGGCAGCCTTTAAGTATGAAGAACCCACACTCATGGCTAGTGAAAGAGTCAATTCTGACTCATACTATCCTATAGGATGAAGTAGACCTGTTTCCAAGACTGTCCGTCTTCATGGGAATAGGCGTCTTCATTGTTCTCTAGTGGAGACTGGTAGATTTGAACAGCTGGCCCTCGGCTTGGGACCTAGCACTTAAAGGCTTCAGTTTCCTTTTGTGTGTCTTTTAATGTTTTCTCCACTCTCCTTTTGATGAGTAGAGAGGCACAGTCAATACTATATCATATTATTAGTCTTCTTGCTCTCTGATTTATATAAGGGCGAGTATTCTTTCCTTTCTTTCTTTTTTTTTTTTTACTCTTTCCTTTCTAACCTGCTCCCTGCCCTCTCCCTATTGCTCCAAACGCCTATGTCCAGCCCTAGAAATATGCCTTGCTTCTCAAGTTTCCGTAGTGACTATGTGTGTCCGAACACTTCTTATGTTTTAGCCTGGTTGTTTCGATTACTTCCCTTAAGTATGTCTATAATATGTTGTGCATATCACTACTAGAGTTATCCTTTAGAAACAAATGTAAATTGGGTGATGGTTTGCAGAATAAACCAGTTTTTTATTCAACATTTGTACACAATTTGTTTCATGTCATCGATCGCAATCCCTACAATATAGCATCACTTATCCCACTTCCATACTTTGACTCCTGTTTACATTCCTCCTCCTTTCTTAACCCTTCTGAAATCTGTCCTTGGGTAAATACTATCCTTTTGATCTCAAATGATTAATTATTCCAAGGAATGAGTGGTGTTACAACTCCTTAGTGGTATCATTGCCCTTTTACTACCAATCACACACAAGTAAAATTTTGCTGAAGATCATGCAGCAATGGCTGTAGCAGTAGATGGACAGGGAGAGGCTAGAGGCTCTAGCTGGATCTAGAAAAGGACATGGAACAAGGAATATCATTGCTGATGTCAGGTGGATCGTGGCAGAAAACAGATGATACCAGAAAGATGTCCACTTGTATTTTATTGGCTATGAAAAGGCATTCAATTTTAATAAATCCATAATAAATTGTGAGTAACTTTGAGAAAATTGGGACTTCCAGAATACTTCATTGTGTTCACGAGGAACTTGTACATGGATCAAGAGGCAGTTTTGCAAACAGAACAAGGGAATACTGCATAGTTCAAAAACCAGGAAAGGTATGTGTCATGGTTGTATCCTTTCACCATACTTATTCAATCTGTATTCTGAACAAATCATCAGAGAAACTGGATTGCATAAAGAAGATTGTGGCATCAAGTTTGGAAGAAGGCTTATTAATAACCTATAATATGCAGATAACACAACCCTGCTTGCTGAAAGCGAGGAAGACTTGAAACCCTTGCTGATGAAGATGGGAGATTTCAGCCTTTGGTATGTATCACAGTGCAATGTAAAGCAAATGAAAATCCTCAAACTGGAGCAATAAATAACAACACAGTCAGTGGAGAAAGGGTTGAAGTTTCAAGGATTTTACCTTGCTTGGATCCACAATCAATGTTCATGGAAGCAGCCGGTAAGAGAGCCAAAGACATGTCGCCTTAGGTAAATCTGCTGCACAAGACCTCTTCGAAGTATTGAAAAGCATGGATGTTACTTTGAGGATTAAGGTGCAACCGACCCAAACTATGGTATTTTCAGTTGCCTCCCACGCAGGTGAAAATTGACACACTGTATAAGGAGGACCGAAGAAAAATGGCTTCTTCTGAATTGTGGTGCTGGAGAAAATTAGTGGACGTCCCATGAACTGCTGACAGAATACACCAGTCTGTCTTGGAAGAAGTCAGGCCAGAGTGCTCCTGAGAAGCAAGTGCTGTTAATAGAGACCAGTCCCTACAGAAGAAAATCATGCTTCGTAAAGTAGAGGGACAGCAACAATCCATCCAGGAGATGGATTGGCACCATGGCTACAACAGTGGAGTCAGGCATAGGAACAGTTGCAAAGGATTGCACAGAACCGTGCGGTGTTTGTTTGTTTTTGTTTGTTTCTGTTGTGCATAGGGTTGCTATGGGTGAGAACTGACTTGATGGCACCGAACAATAACAAAATAGGGTTGCATGAATTAGAAGTGGATTTAGTTTGTTCTGTATGTTTGACTGAAAATTGGCCCATTGGATAAGTTTAGTTCCAACTCTCAAGGGTGACTAAGAGTCACAGTCTCAGAGATTTCCCTAGTCTATCTGACTATCAAACTGATTTTTTGTTACAATTTTGAATTTTGTTTCACATTTTCCTCTACTCTATTCAAGACCCCGTGATTCCTTACAAAGCAATCAGCAGTAATAGCTGGGCACCATCTAGTTTTTATGGTTGCCAGGACGTGGTGGCAGATCTTTTCATGGCCCATTAGTTCATTGGACTAGTTTTTTTCCAAAGTCTTGATTTTCATTATTCTTTTCCCTTGAGGTAGGTAGAAATCAACATTTGTACCATAGATCAAAAGAAACAGAGGAAAGATCTAGGAAGCAAAGCTATGGATAGAGGTATAAATATAGGTGTATACACATGTAAAATCATTAATTCATAAGCAGAGCGGTATTGGCCTAGGTACATATATTTATATGGCCAAAGTGTACTGACTTTGGGCCTCTGCCAATCCCTTTCCCAACGCAAGAACACTTTGTTCTAACAACCTGGCATTCTGTACTGCTCATCCTCCTGATGCGATCACTGAAGACAAAGGGGTGCATAAGCAAATGTGGTGAAGAAAACTGATGGTGCCTAACTAACAAACATTTAGCATCTGGAGTCTTAAAAACTTGAAGTTAATCCCTTACTTCTGATCTACTGACTAAAAAAAAAAACAGTGGTCCTCAATCTTCCTAATACCACGACCCTTTAATACAATTCCTTATGTTGTAGTGATCCCCAACTATAAAATTATGTTTGCTGCTACTTCATAACTAATTTTGCTACTGTTATGAATCAGGTGATCCCTGTGAATCAGGAGAGCCCAGAGGGAAGCAACAAGTCTTGAAAGGGTCATTTGGCCCCCAAAGGTGTCATGACCCACAGGTTGAGAAATGATGGGGTAACAGATTGGGTTTTTTCCCTTGACCTGATAGTTTCCTTATTTTCTTACATTTGGAAATGTGCCAGGAGGACTCACAGAACTCATAGAAAGCATTGTTTTTGTTTTGTTTTGTTTTTTGTGGGCATCACTGGAAAGCATTGTTTTGTACTTATGATGACAACTTTATTATAAAGAATGCAAATAAAGTTAACGTAAGGAAGATGCTTAGGGTAAGGTTTGAGAGGGTTCTCAACACAGAGCGTCTATGTACCTAGAGTGGTCATGCCATGCTGAGAACAGATGTTTTTACCAATAGAAATCTGATAGAGCTTCCATACCCAGAGCTTTTATTGAGGGTCCATTAAGTAATGCAAATTCCAACCCCTCTTCTTGGAGATCATTCCCCATTACTAGTTGGTCTGAAGCTATCTTGGGGTGGATCTTTTGGCACTGGTCAGTTCTTACTCCATCATCTTGTCACCTCATTGCCTTCATCTGTTAATTAGGTCAAGAGTCCTTATCAAAGACACTTAAGTTTTAAGGTTTTTTTTTTAATCAATTTCTCAAGTACTGAGGTCAAAGACCAAATTCTGTGAGTCAGATAAAATTCTAAATCCCATGTACCTCTCACTGCTTAAAGATAACGTCTGACTCACCCCAATGTCTTGACTTGAGTCTACCACCCACTGTCACTTTTCCATCCCTATGAAACATCTGCAAATCTTCTGAAGGGGTCTCCAGCCTCTAAAGGTAGAGCCCAGAGGGAAACAACAAGTCTTGAAGCCTACAATAAGAAGTTCTGGAGGTGTAGTGGATTATGTGTTGGTCTGCTAACCACACAGCCATGCTTCAAACCCAACAGCCACTCTGAAAAAAGCAGATGAGCCTTTCTGTTAAATGTAAACATTCACAGCCTCAGAAACTCACAGGGGTGGTTCTCCTCTGTTTACAGGAACCCATAAAACAAAATCTACTAAATGGCAGTAAGTTTGGTTTTGAAGTCAGAAGCCCTACAATATGTCAGACATTTTAAAGCTTGGCTTCTTGATTTTGAAAACAATTCAATCATCAGCACCTCCACTTATGGATAAAGATAGGCTAGCTTAGGTGAGTTTTGCCTTTGGACACTGACGAGATGAACCCCGTCCTCTACAGCAGTGCTTCCACCTCCTGCAACTTGTGGTGAGGGGCCGGGGAGTTGGCTGGTTTTCGCTCCCAGCATTCTGTGCAGTAAGTCGGAACCATAGCTGCCCAGTTCTTGTGTTTGAGCTCCTTGTTGCAGCCACTGTGTCAGTCCATCTTATGGACGGTCTTCCTCTTTCTCACTGACTCTACTTTATCAAGCGTGATGTCCTTCACTGGGAACCAGTCTCTGCTTATGACACGCCCGAAGTATGTGGGGTGAAGTCCTACTGATCTTGCTTCTAAGGTACAGTCTGTCTGTGCTTCTCATCAGACAGATCTGCTGGTTCTTTTAGCAGTCAACCGTGTATTCAGTGCAATTCACCACCCCCATCCTGCACAGACACCCACTCTTCTCTCTGGTCTTCATTATTCAGAATCTGCCTTTCACAGGCATGAGAGGCAATTGGAAACACCTTGACTTGGGGGGGACTAAAGGGGGGGGGGCGTATGTCAGGCACACTTTAGTCTTCAAAGTAACCAGTTTTCCTTTTAATACCTTACTGACCTGGGAATTAACCATGTCGATTGGAAGAAGGGAAGTCTTTGGAAAGTAAGATAGATTTAGTGGAGGTACTGAAATAGCATTTCATCAAGGGCAGAGGTCCTTGATGTAACTAATGTACACAATATAGAGAGCAAACAGAAGGACATGGGGCATCTAAATTCTGAAAAACAGGAGGCAAAGAGGCCAGGTAAGCAAGGTCAAGAAATGAAGGGATGGTTGTGTTGGGAAGCTTGCATTACCGTATGCCAAGAACCGGGCCTCTTTGTATGATGTTGAGCTTTGTGCCACGTTTTCCTTCTGCTCTGCACACAATCTTCTAAGGCAGTGGTTCTCAACCTTCCTAATGCTGCGACCCTTTAATACAGTTCTTCCCGTCACTGTGACCCATCCAACCATAAAATTATTTTCGTTGCTACTTCATAACTGTCATTTTGCTACTATTATGAATCAAATGACCTGCATGAAAGGGTCGTTCGACCCCCAAAGAGGTGTCGACCCACAGCTTGCAAACCGCTGCTCTAAGGTGACCCCCTTCCCAGCAGATGGCAGTGAGAACTGGGCTACATCTGCTTGTGACCTCAGGGTCATGGCTGCAATCGGTGTTCAGGTGACCCACGAGTCCATTGCACTCATTATTCCTAGGTCTCTGACAGAACACACACACAAACACACACAACTTACTTTAAAACACATTTACTAGTTAACCATAACTCTTTCTCTCATTAGAAAAGGCGTCCTTAGACCAGCCTGTGGTCGGCAAACTGAGGCTCGAGAACCTGATGTGGCTCTTTCAGTGTGAATGTGCGGCTCTGCAGTGACATGAAAAACATTTGAAGGTTCTTATTTCACGTCACGGTGATTTCATTTGTTTGGGAAAACACATAGAAGGCTGTGGAGTGATTTTAACGTTTTTGGAGGGACAGGATTGGCTCTTTGGTCCCAAGAGTTTGCTGATCCTTGCCTAAGAGCTTCTCCCCCTGCCCTCCCACTCCCATCCCACACACACTACACATGTGGTAGAATCTAGCAGAAAGACTGGAAGACACAGTGGATGCAAAATATCTAGCAGGTAAAAGAGAGCTCCAGCAATTCATGATTGGTTACATTGTGTCAGGTACTCTTATAAAGCCACTACATGTCTGGTTCTCTTAATCTGTACAAAGATGAGGTCGGTAGCAGTATGATCCCCTTAAAAACATATACACTCCAAAGCGGAGTCTAGGGTCACATAGATAATATAAAGAGGGCTTCAAAAAGTTCCTGGAAAAGGAGAGATGTATGAGTACCCAATAAAATGGTTCATTTAAAAAAAAAAGGGGGGGGGGAGAGGAACTTATACCAAGTGGAAAATGTTTGGAAATGAATGAGGCAACATGTGTGCAAATTTGCTTGATACAGATGATGTATAATAATAGCTGTAAGATGTATAATAGCTGTAAGAGCCCCCAATAAAATTATTTTTAAAAAAGTTCCTGGAAAAATTCCATCATCTTTATATTTCATTTTCCCATGAACTTTTGAAGCCTGCTGGTAATTGGCAAAGTCAGGACTCAAATCTAAGCATGCTGACTCTCAAGTTTGAGCACAGCCTAAGCCAGCTCGGCTCAAACAGTACTCATCTTTGACTGCTCTCAGTGAAGGCTTGATAGAGAAAGTCCGGTTGGAAGACTGTTACATTTTATTATGCACTGCACGCTGGGGAGGAGCCATAAGACAGCTATGTATACTTCGAATTTAGTGCTACAATGAACTGTTCTCTCCTGAAGCTCGTGTGATAAATTTTATGTAGCCTTGAAAACTAACTTGGAACCCTTCAGATTCTTCTGTTGTACAAAACTTTGACTCCCTAGGTCACATAAATTGTACACCCAAAGTCAGAAATAAGATACGAGCCATCGACAGTTTGACTTTCATTTCAACTTGATCTCAAAGTCCCCGCGATGGCGTAGGCCTAGTTTAGCAAGGTGTGGGGTGCGTACTTGTTGTAACTTCAACTCAAGAGGAGATACTGAGTGTCACTTCTTGGAGACCTACAGACTGTTGTGCTGGAGGATGGGCCCCTGGGCTAGAAGGCAGGGCACAGGGATGCAGTCTACCAGTGACTGTGAGGATGAGTGAGGGCCGGGCACCATTGGTTACGTTGTATGCAGGCTTGCCCAGGAGCTGACCACAACTCAGGGGCTCAGCTTTGGGCGCTGCCTGACCTTGAAGTCATAACAGGCCCATTCCTGAATTTGCTCTGATGTTGGGGAGATAAGCAGGTTTTCTTGTTCTCTGTCCTCTGGTCACTCCAGGTGTCCCTCCTTCTCAGCCTTCCTGGCTGCGGGTCTTGTTCAGGATGAGCCGAGCAGAGAGCAGGAAAAGCTGCCAGGTCCCAGTAGACAGGATGGAAAGGATAGCCAACTTAAGAGACCCAGGCATGGCTGTCTTTGGTGACGTTGCTCATTGGCCATCTTTAGGTGAAAGCTCACTTAGCTGCATGCCGTTCGTCACCTGTGGGTACAGCATCTCCAGTGCTCATCTCCAGGATGACAGTACCTACCTCATGCTGCTGCCATCGCTTCATGACATTCCACAGCTGAACATCGGGAATGAGCAATACCGTGTTGGTGCGCTGTAGAGTGCTAGAAAAAAAAAGGCAGTTTCTGTTTCCCTTCTAGGGCCGGGAAAGGCAAGTGACATTTGAATCTTGTCAACCACACAAAGTAAAGTGTCATCCCGTTGGTTTTCCTTCAACCGCCCTGAGTGTGGTTGAGAATTCTCCCACCGCTGCAGCTGGTGGGCCATTTTTAACCTTTTTCCTAAGTGGGTGGCCTTTATTATTTCTTCTTTCAGAGACGGACCCGGCATGCTTAGGCTCAGGCCCACTGCCCTCCCCTTTTTGTGTGGCAATGTCATTAAGCCTCCTCTGACACAGGTGGGATCACCCTGAGTCAATGCAGGGTTGGCAGCACCTGGACTTCTGGTTATAATTAGGCTGGTCTTGAGATTCGAAATAAGTGGTTCCAGGGGAGAAAAGTAGGGACAGGTGGTGAGACGAGAAATGAAAGGTTTTAGAAGCCTACTATTTCCCCCCATCTTTGGAGGGATTTCTAAGGGAGACCAAGAGTCAGTTGTGAATACGGCAAGGTTGAAAATCAGGAAAGGCGGGCCTGAGGGTTGTACCCTCTCACCACATTTATTCCATCTCTTTGCTGAGCAGATCGTCAGAGAAGCTGACGTACATGAAGAAGAGGGGGGCATCAGGGTTGGAGGGAGGCTTATTAACAACCTGTGATATGCCCGTGACACAACCATGCTGGCTGAGAGTGAGGATGGCTTGAAGCCCTCGCTGAAGAAGGTCAAGGATGGCAGCAGTGGTTCTCAGTCTGTGGGTTGTGACCCCTTTGGGGTTCGAATGACCCTTTCACAGGTGTTGCCCAATTCATAACAGTAGCCAAATTACAGTTATGAAGGAGCAACAAAAATAAATTTATGGTGAGGGGGATGTTAGTCCAGGTAGACTAGAGAAACAAATTCATAGGCATGCATATGGATATAAGGGGGAGGTTTATATACAAGACTCATATATAGCATCTGGAGATGCTCTAACCACGGGTGACGAACGGCATGCAGCTAAGCGAGCTTTCACCTAAAGATGGCCAATGAACAGCGTCACCAAGGACAGAGTAACAAGAGGAATGGAACATTGAGAAAGCATCCCAACTCACTCCAGTCCAAGGTCACAAGTCCAATGTTAGCCCATATGTGCAACACCAGTCCATAAAGTCCTCTTCTAACTCATGAAGTTAGGCCAATGGGTGCAGACTCTTGTGTGTCCGGTGGCAGTAGAAGCAACATAAGCATCTCAGCGCTGGCAGGAGTCTCTCCGTGGCTCCCCCGGCTTCAGAGGTCTGGTTCCATCAGAGTAAGACCATGTAGCTTCTCCTCCAGCTTCTCCAGTCTCTCAGATGCTGCCATCTTGTCTTGTCAGTCGAGCGTCTCCCAACAACTAGGGAGATGGTCTCTCATCTCCACGAGGGAAATATGGCGAGACTTCCCAGAATTCCCAGAGAAAGCCATGCCCACAGAGATCTCATTGGTTGTCTCCAGATTGACAGACTAGACTCCACCCCTAGACTTCCAATCATGAAATTGATATCAAGTACATGGCCGCTACAGGGGGCTCACCACAACATGAGGAACTGTATGAAGGGGCTGTGGCACGAGGGAGGTTGAGAACCACTGGATTGCAGCCTTCAGTGTGGATTATGATTTCATGTCAGGAAGACCCAAATCCTCACAACTGGACCAATAGGTAAGATAAATGGAGAAAAGGTGGAGGTGGTCAAGGGTTTTATCTTGCTTGGATCCACAACCAGTCCTCATGGAAGCAGCAGGCAAGGCATCCAAAGGCATGTTGCATTAGGTAAATCTGCTTGCCCCAGACCTCTTCAGAGTATTCAAAAGCAAGGGTGTCACTTTGAGGACTAAGATGCGCCTGGTCCAAGCCAGGGGATTTTCCATCACCTCCTAAGTTTGTGAAAACTGGACCTTGAATATGGAGGACTGAAAAAGAATGGATGCATTTGATTTGTTGTCACTAGTCACATGGACTGCCCAAAGGAAACCCGGTCTGTCTTGGAAGAAGTAAGGGCAGAGTGCTGCTTCCAAAGTGACCAGACATGCTGCTTTTGGTAGGACAGTCCCGATTTTAAACAATTTTCCTTGTGTCTCGATTTTTGGAAAGAATGCATGACAAGCTAGGGCATGGGGGGAGGGGGGCGGGGAGAACGACAAGGGAATATACCCCCTCTACCCCACCCCACCCTCCACCCCCGGTCAATGGTGTCCCACTTTGCCAATGTTAAAATCTGGTCACTTTACCTTAGAAGCATGGATGACAAGACTCTGTCCTATGTACTTTGGATATAGTGTCAGTCCCCAGAGAAGGGCACCATGCTTGGTAAAGGGGGGGGGGGCAACGAAAAGGAGGAAGGCCCTCGGTGAGATGGACTGGCACCGTGGCTGCAGCAGTGGACCAGGGCACAGGAGCACTGCGAGACTGGCGCAGGCCCATGCAGGAGCTCGTTCTGTTGGCGTGGCGTTTCTATAGGTCAGAGTTGAAATGATTTGGGTTCTCTGCCTTCCTCCGGCTCTGGCTCTCACCTGTGTTCCAAGCACTTGCCCCAGTCCATGCAGACTCACTGCGACCCTGTTGGACAGAGCAGAACTGGCCCCAGAGTGTCTCCCAGGCTGCACCTCTTTACAGGAGCAGACTGCCTCATCTTTGAGGTTTTGAACAGCTGGGGGGTTTGAGACAGCTGGTACTTCAGTGAGCAGCTGAGGGTTCAACCCTCCTTGCACCATCGGGACTCCTTCATCTAGACATACAGCGAGTTATTGCGCAGCCTCGAGGAGAGAGAGACGCTGTTCTGAGGCACGATGCTGGAGGCAGTGCAGTGCAGTCGGGCAAGGCGCTGGGCACAAGAAGTCAGTTGCAGAAGGACAAACACGGTTCGATGTCATGTGTAGGTTGTTAGGTGCCCACTCACGGGCACTAAGCAGACACACGGGGACCAAAGGTTATGGATGAAGGAACGCTCTGGTCATGCAGCATGTATGCCTTCATTGGGCTGCAAGCTGCAAGGTCAGCAGCTTGAAACCCCAGTCCTGCTGCAGGAGAGAGACAGGGCTTTCCACTCACATATCGTCTCAGAAACCCTGGCCTGTCCAGTTGCTGTGAATTGGCATGGGCTTGATGCCAGAGAAGGGGTAGAGGAAGGGGGAGATTTTGTTGTGGTGGTGGTTGTTGTTTTTTTGGGGGGATGGGGAGGGGAGTCACTAAATGTACATCAAAGCTAGTGAAAGCTTTTGGAGAACGATAGAAATAAAAGTGGGCAAAACTTGAAAAATGTCATCCAGGTCACATTGGGTTGTAATTGTGGGTATTGCCTTGATGAGGGTTTTACTGTACGTATTTTCACCACAGTTGGAAAAAAAAAATAAGGTCTCTAAAGTCATAACAACAGCAACAAGAGAGCAGAGGCGTTCCGTGGTCCAGGAGGGTTGAGTGAGACTGGATTCCATGTGGCACTTTTCTTGCAGACTTCTCAGATTCGAATGTGTTACAGCGCACTGCTGAGTGGCCAAGGAGGCGGCGTAATACGAGCATTTCTCCAGCGTTGACCAGGGAAGCACACGTTGGTTGGTTCATTCGCTCAATCCTAGGAGTCTCGTGCCCGAGGAGTATCTTTTGGGAAGTGCTCCTGGCAGGTTCCAATTGCAGAAGAGTGGCAGAGGGCGCCATGCTTCCAGGTGGCCGGCTGGCTTCCCGTCTTTACATAATGCCTGATCTTGTTCTCAAGTTTCTGCATCGGATTGAGCCCTCACCTTGGGCTAGGAGTTACAGTGTCGTCTTCCCCTCCTGTGATGGTTTTAAGGTCTCTAAGCAGTGGAACCCGCATCTCTTTGCAGGTCATGTACAGGCGGATTCTGCAGCAGGCGGGATTCATCCAGTTTGCACAACTTCAGTTCCTGGAAGCTAAAGAGCTCTTCAGGTAATTTGGGGGGTCGGTAGCAGGACGTTCGTGGCACTTCCCCTCGTGTACACATGTCTATGATGTGTGCTCTTCGGCCAAACCTAGTTCAGCTAGCATGTTGTGGGGGACTGGGGCTTCTATGTTGCACACAGAATAGCGTTGCTTGTGCATAACAGTGGCATTCATGCTAGCCACCCCACCTGTCTGCCCTTCCCCGTCGTCGGCATACAACCGCCTGGGTTAAGAGGAAGCGAGTGGCAGGCTGTTGAGGGACACATACTGGAGTTGTGTGAACAGAGGCTAAGGGCTTCAAGGTTGTTCAGCCAAGAGAATCCAAAAGAGGAAATTTGCCCCCACATGCAGGAGTCCTAGGGACATAGGGTCTGTCCATTCTTCCTTTTCTCTAGAGCTGTCACATGATCTGAGGAGCCCTGATGGTATCCTGTTGGCTGCTAACCATGCAGTCAGTAGTTTGAAGCCACCGACTGCTCCATGGTTGAAGGCTGGGGCTTTCGACTCCTGTAAAGAGTTCCAGGCAGGCTCAGACACTCAGAGGGACAGTTCAACCCTGCCCTAAAGAATTGTCCAACAATCCTGTACTCTGAGTTGGCATTGACTCAATGGCAGCAGGTGAGGTGACATGATCTGAGTTTAGAAAGAGAATCCTGGTCTTCCTCTTTCCTCTCTCAGGAGACTCCCGAAATGTTCCATTCCGAGTTGTAGCCCTCTTTCCCTTAGGAAGTCCCTGCGGACGTGGGAATTAATCCTGTATCAGTCAACAGTTCTTCGATGGGTGTTCTCTCCCCTGGTCCAGCCCTTCCTCACCCAGGACCAGCCTAACCAGAAGTCACTGCCACCAAGTCAGTGTCCACTCAGGACAGGGTGGAACTCCCCCTGTGAGTAGGAAACACCTTCTTTCTCCTAAAGAGGCGCTGGTGGTTTTGTACGGCAGACTTTGCAGATCGCAGCGCTCATGCATAAGCACTACACCACCAGGGCTTCGCTTTTCTCTCACCCAAGAGCAAAGGGGAACTAGAGGCATGTGAAGCCCATGCCTGCTCTCCCCACACTCCTCTGCTTCAGTTTGCTCCCCCCCCCCATGCATTTTGTGCGCGTGTGCCCAGTGAGGTCACTGTCCCGCGCATGACAACTCTTCACCACTTGACAAAGGTCAAGTTAATCCTCCTGAGAGAGTCTTTAAATACCCTACTCAAGCCCAGCCTATAAAACCAGTGTCCAGAATGGCTCATCAGAAGAGATTCTGCCCTATTTAGAATGGCCTAAAATAGAGGGTGCACATAACCTCAGAATGGACCATGTGTAGGATGTTCGCCTCCCTCCCCAGGCAGGTGCTAAGCTAGGCCTGCTCACGGGGATAAAGGTTTCTTGCCTTTTCACACAATCGTTTGCAAAGCTCACAGAATTCAGGGTACGGCGGGACTCATTCCCCGAGTAGGGCTGTTCCACCTAACTTAAAACTGGTTGCCATGGAGTGAGAACTCTTAGCTATCACCTGATGTTCCTGGGACATCAGCACTGTTGGGTTTAGATACCTTTCCACCCTTTTGGACCTAAGTTCTTTGGCTGAAAGACTGTGATCCATGCCAGTGGTGCTGGAGACCTCCTCCCCCAGATAATGAGTGTGTCCGAAGACTAATTCATGAGTGAATCAGAAACAGGGGGTAGCTGCCCATACTCAGAGACTGCTACAAAATCACGGAGCTGGGCCTCATTCTCAGAATCCTTCCCAACATAGAACTCGAGGTCATAACTTCACTTTGCCACCTAGGTTACAGGGACACACGCCATGTGTCTGTCCCTCCAGATTGTACTAGCTGCCCTTATCCCCAACTCTGCCTATCCCTTTTTCATTTGGCAGATGGCCTCAGCACCAGTGCAGGGGTTGAAGGGTCACTAGCTTCCCTGCTTCAGTGATGGGTGGTCACTAGTCTGGGGAAAGCATGCAAGAGTTGTGCAGCAAAGAAGCTTCCCAGCTTCCCAGTTGTGCAGCAAAGAAGATTCCCAGGATTGAGGGTGCTGTTAACTTCTACCATTGCAGAAAGGAAGGGCAAGATCTGGGTTCTAATAGTATGCTCTAAAACTCTGGAAAATCCCACAAATGCATTGTGCTGTTAGATCATTGATAAGGAAATCACAAGTTGTTTCTTTCAAAGCCGTTGATTGATGGACAGCCCCACACATCTGTCTGTCATTTAGCACCAAGAAAAGCATTCATTTCACAACAGCAGCACTACCATCTGACATACCATGCACTGTGTTGCTTTCTTTGCTGAGGCTGCTCAGAAAAAGCTCAGGAGCCCTGGTGGCATAGTGGTTACGAGTTACGCTGAGATCCACGAGGTCAGGATTTCAAACCCCCAGCCTCTCTGTGGGAGAAAGATAGGGCTTTCTACTCCCATAACGAGCTGTAGCCTGGGAAACTCCCAGAGGCAGCTCCTCCCTGTAGAGTCACTATGAGTCCACATCAACTGCATGGGAGTGAGTTTGAGCCCGGCGCTGTTGGATATATAAGTGTCAGATATTTTGGCACCTCAGCGGCCTGTTGTTGGCATGCTTTTGTGGGGGCACGTGGTCCTGAACTGGTGCTCTAGCGGGCTGGCCAATGAGGATGGCCGCTTGACAGCGCTCTCTGGATGCTCAGCCCACCACGACTGTGCGCACATGTGCACACCCTCCACTGTTGTTTTGTGTGCCTACGTGTACTCTTTCTCTCTTTTTGCTTCATTTAGTTTGACACTGTAATTGCAGAAGCGGCCAGCTTGATGTCCGGGAGCTGATCTCTCTCTACCCTTTCCTGTTGCCTACCTCCTCCTCCTTCACACGGTCTCACCCTCCTCTCCACGAGTACGCAGACCTGAACCAGCTCACCCAAGGGGACCAGGAGAAGATGGCCCAGTGCAAGCGGTTCCTCATGAGCTACTTGAATGAAGTCCGCAGCACGGAGGGAGCAAACGGCTACAGGGAAGACATCGACACGGCCTTGCTCAAGCTGTACGCCGAGACAGACCACGACAGCCTGCTGGACCTCCTGGTCACCGAGAACTTCTGTCTGTTAACCGACAGCGCCGCCTGGCTAGAGAAACACAAAAAGTGAGTGTTTTCTTCTTGTGTACGGCCCTGCCGCCGCCACCCACCCAGCCCTCCTCCATCCACTGCCCCAGCTGTTTGTGAAGTCCCCGAAGCTTACTGAACCCCTGTGATGTGTGAGTTCCCAAAGGATTTATCAAGGGGCTGCCATGAATTCATCCCAACAGGAGCAGGGTCTGCCCCCAAAGTGACCCGCAGACTAATTGAAAATGTCCTGGAGCTCCGGTGGCATGGTGGTCATATGTTGGCCTGCGATCTGCAAGGTCCGCATTTTGAAATCACCAGCAGTACCGAGGAGAAAGGCGGGCTTTCCACTCTGAGAAATAGTTATGGTTTCACGGACTCACAGGGCGCATCCCAGCTGCCCTAGAGGGTCACGATGAGTCCGCCGTGACTCAGTGACCAGGGGTTTGACTTTGGTCTGAACAGTCTGGAACTAGAAAGGGGCTTTGTCAGGGGAAGAAAGGATTCTTAGGTTTCCTCCGTTTTCAGTCTAGGATTCGTGGATGAAGGAAACCATGCCCGGGTTAGTAAAATTAACAGCGCACATTAGTGGTTGGTAGGGAACCAAGCTGGAGAGAAGTAGGTTTAAGTAGAAGGGAGGTTTTAGGATTCTGTGAGGAGCCCTGGTGATGTGGCGATTACACATTGGGCTGGTAACCTCAGGCCGGCAGTTTGAGACCACCAGCTGCTCCTTGAGAAAAAGACAGTCTGTTGGACCTTGTCCTTCCGGTCCCTGTGCGTTGGAATCGACTCCACAGTTGGTGAGTTGGATTGTGTTGAATAAAAGATGAGGGTTTACAACTCTTTCTTCATTCTGTGTATGACTCAGTAAGTGTCCGACCCAATGCTAAGGAGTCCTGAAGGCATGGTGTTTAAGTGTTCAACTGCTAGCCAGTAGGTCAGTGGTTTGACCCCACCAGCTGCTCCAGGGGAGAAAAATGAAGCCATCTGCTTCTGGAAGATTTATAGCCTTGGAAGCCCAATGGGGCATTTCTAGTCTGTCCTATGAACCCTCAACCAAACCCACTGTCCTTGACTCAATCCTGACTTATAGCGACCCCAGGCCACAAACCGTTACAGGAGTAGGTACCCTTAGCTTTCTCCTGTACAGTGACTGGTGTGTTTGAACTACTGACCTTGTGGTTAGCAAGCCGAATGCTAATCTCATAGCACAACCAGTGCTGGATGGTAGTAGTTTTTAATTTTTTTCTTAAACCCATTCCTTTCTATACACTGGGCACTTAAATACATGCTAGCTAAGTTGATTAGACTAGACAGCTTCCTTTGGACAAATTAGTAGCCTCACGTGGCTAACCCTCAGTTTCTTCATCAGCAATCACCCAAGCTCTTCATTTTTAAAGGTAAATGGAATATGAAGGGTTTGAGTGATTTCCTACATTTTCATTAAGCAATAAGAGTTTTGGTGAGGTTTTTCTTGGTATGAATTTGAACTGGCTAAATCCCAGGATTCCCATGAGGGACAGGAGTTCTATGCTAGATCCTGCCCATTTACCCTGCTGTGGGTCCATTCTGTAACTGGCCTCTGTGTGGGTGCTGGCTGTTGGAGTTACGGGTTTATATTATGGACTGATCTTATTGTGACTCATGGTGGCCCCATGTGTGCAGAGGATTGTGCTCCACGGCTGCTTCAAGAGCCAGGCCTTTCTGTTGAGGGGCAAGCATTTAGGTCAGGAGGTCAAGCATGGTTGAACAGTCAGCACCAGCCAGAGACATCATTATTCTGTTTAGGAGCCAGAGCGTGCACTGCTGCCTGGTGTCAGTGACTTGGGATGGTGGGACCCGGAGAGCCAGTGTAACAACTTTCTTAGCATTTGAAGACAAGAGAGTGGTTCTCACAGACACGTCCACAACTGGAGTGTTTGCCTGTTGAGGGGCAAGAGGGCTGACATCTCACTGGAGTGGCTAGCTGACTTCAGTTACCTCTAGGAAGGGGGAGGCCAGGTGCTTGGGAAGCCTGATAAAGGTGCACTGCCTGGGCAATGCCAAGGTTACCACTAGCCATTCCCATTATCAGCGCAGAAGTCAAAGGTTTGGAAGCTAATCCCATGTCTCATAAGGACTGAAAACCCAGTCCTTCGAGGCGATGCTGACGCATAGTGACGGCATAGGGCAGGGTAGAATTGCCCCCATGAGTTTTCCAGACCGTCGCTCTATAGGGAAATAGAAAGCCTCACCTTCTTCCCGGGGAGTGGCTGGTGGTTTCGAACTGCTAGCCGAGAAATTAGCAGCCCAGTGCGTAACCATGACACCACCAGAGCTCCTGAATTAAAACTCAGGTCTGGAAGGCCAGGGGCCCTTCTCTGCCTTTCCCTCAGTGACACCTGGGCCGTGTGGGCACTTTCCACTGTCCATGTCCTTATCCCTCAGCCCTCGGCAGACACTCTGCCTTACCAGCAGTTTTCTGTTATCTCATGACAGGCGAAGGATTTTAACTGAAGAGCTATGAAATTGTAATAAATCAAATAGCAACCCCCCACATGTGATTTCCTCTTATATAGTTGTAATTGTCTGTTTGCTTGAGCATATCTTAGATTGGAGTGTGAACCTTTTGGGAAATTGATGGGCCCTAACTTATCAGCACACTCAGTCCCTTGGTGATAAACAGCCAACTCCCATACAAACCAGTGACCCAAAGTGACGCAGCACCTTTGTGGCACCTATCATACTGAAATTCTAAGGACATACAATGGCACCGAATAGCAGTTGGGCGCTACTTTCCAATGCACATCACAACGTTATTGTTAAAGATTTGCTATGCTCTCTGGAAGGGGTGCTTTCATATGCCTGTATATTGAAAAGTACACGATATACTAAGACAGACATTTAACCATGCTAGATAGTAGTCATATATTACTGTTTCAATTTAGCATGAATTCAACTCAAATGAATTCAGGCTTAAGAACAGAACTCCTCTGCAATCTGGAGACTGCCCTCTCTCATAATCCGGGACTACCTGAACTGCACATTGGCCAGCGAAATGGAACATCCCAAGTTGGATGTTCAGGTCCCAGTCGGGTGGAAATGGGGAGTGTTGGTGTGGAGGTTGCCCACAGGGGATGGCAGGCAGAGACTGTGCTGACTGAGTTGGTATCTTGCAGGTACTTTGCACTTGGACTGCTTTACCATTACAATAACCAAGACGCCGCTGCTCTTCAGGTTAGTCCGTCTTAGCATGATGTAGAATCCGGTGCCTTCGAGCGTAAGGAAAACAAAGAATCACAAATTGTGAGAGAACTCTGTGACCTGGTGCACATGTTTTCTACAGGAACTGCAAGATAGTGAGGAAGAAGGTTTCTTAGTGAAGTGGTGGCCAGGATTATATCTTTTATTTTCTACCTCTAAAAAGAACACCCTCAAGATAGAGTTCCTGAAAACGTGAAAGATCGAAACACAATTTGTAATAATCACTGGCTTACCAGCTAATTGCGGCTGTGCATAGCAGGGTAGACTTTCTGCTGTTTGAATAACTCCCAGCCAAAAAAAAAAAAAAAAAAGATAACTGTGGAGCACCAAGCTTTGTCAGAACCACAACATCTCCCCAGCACAGTCTACAAAGGACTGCAGCCACGGGGTGGGAAAGAGGGGCGCAGCACTCAGCTGGCAGCAGTGGGCAGATGGCTTCTCTCTGAGGCTAGGCATTGCCAGCAGTAACTTATCTCATGAATAAGCAGTTTGGGTGCCCGCCTCTCTCCACATACTTCTGACTTACTGTTTGCACTACTGGGATGCCACTGAAAACAGAAAGAACGAAAAAGCACATCGTGCTCAGTGTCTTTTCCATTTCCTGAGCCATATCCTCAGCTTGGCTGATTTCTCTGGACTAAACTCTCAAAAGGCTCACGCCCATCGAGTGACTCAGAGTGACCCTATAGGGCAGGGTAACCCCCTGTCCCCACCCCAACGCGCCCCGTGGGTTTTGGAAATTGGAAGTACAAGAATCAAAAACTTCATTTTTCTCACCCAGAGCCAATGGTGGCTTCAAAGTGCTAACCTTGTGGTTAGCAGCCAATAAAACCATGAGGCGACCAGGAAGGGGTGGAGATGGTGGTGGTGGTAATGCTTTGAGCATTTAAAAATTTCCTCCTACTTCAAAATATTAAAAATTTTTTTAAAAGACCAAGTGAGGGCGCATCCTTCCCCTTTCTAAGCCAATTCTCAGATACTTTTAACTTGACATAAGACACCTGAAAAGGCAGGACGCTTTCCATTTCTGTTGCTCTCTTCTCCCCCCTCTCTAGTTGTGGGTGAACATTGTGAACGGCAAGATCCAGGACTCCACGCGCTCCGACCTGTATGACTACGTGGTGGACTTCCTGACCTCCTGTTCAGACCAGGAGCTGGTGTGGAAACACACGGACTGGCTGCTGCAGATGAGTGAGGAGGTGCACATCCCCAACCAGCCAAACACTTGATTTGGGGCGTGAGGAGGGGAGGGAGTGAGCCTTCAGCCTTTCCCCTCTACTTTCTTTCTCTTTGGAAAGACCTTATTTCTTATCAGTTTTTTAAGGGGAAGCATTTTATTGCAGTTGAATCGAGAACTTGAAATTTGTCATCCGAGTAGCTTTTAAATGGTAGCAAAATACGGGTGACATAAAATTGACCACAGGAGCACTTTCTCCTTGACATGAGTTCCATCCAGTGTGCGGTGCAGCCATCACCAAGCCTTTCCCATCACCTCCCACGACACAGTGCGTCCGTCATTTAGCACCTTCCCTTGAACTCTGAATGCCAGCTCCTCTAAAAGTCCTGTCTGTCTGTGTTGTTGAGAATCATTATTCCATGCTTTCCCGAATCTGATGGCCAACTTGAAGCCAGGGCCATTTCCTACCAAGTTGTTAACAACTCCCTGAGTTGTTAAGTGGGTGTGAAACCACCTCTCACTGAAGGTTGCCCCTCTGTCTTCTGTGGGATGGAGCAGGTGAGGCTGTTACTTTAACAATGTGTGATCCTTGGAAGGAGAAAGCTTCAACACCACGCAGGCCATTGCCCCTGTTTGTGCTCCTGCCACCCCTTACATGGGCTTGGAGGAAGGTAGGACGCTGTGCCCAGGACTCAGCTCCTCTCGGAGGACCAGGAGGTGATGACCACAGACAACTACAGACGTTGGGTGGGGTTGCAGGGGAGGCAGCATGTGCAGGCCAGAGTGACAGAATCCGTCGACTGGAGGCAAGATGAAGACGGTTCCGTTCTCACAGTCGGACATCTATGTGCATTTCCTTGAGTGACCCCAGAGGGCACAACTCGCCTTCGGATGCTGGCCGTTGGTGTAGAGTTTCTAAGGATTGGCCCCGTGCCTATCTTTCTACAGTTAAAAGTGAAACACGTTCCCCATGGCACTGACCCAACAGGGAGGTGAAAGCCAGTGACTGTGTGCCATGGACATCATTTACTCCACCAGTGCTCGGCCCTGTGCACACATGCAGGACACAGCCCCGTCATGGATCTGAGAGAATCAAACGTCAGGACTTGGCCCAGTGCTA
Organism: Nesogale talazaci; assembly: GCA_004026705.1. NCBI lineage: Eukaryota > Metazoa > Chordata > Mammalia > Afrosoricida > Tenrecidae > Nesogale > Nesogale talazaci. The sequence continues at coordinate 7,710 of PVJH01008683.1, read as the reverse complement.
ACATAGGGTACCAGCTGGCGTTTACTGCCTTCTGCAAACCATACCATACCATGTACCAGACACTTCACATGTGTTGTCCCTTTGAAACATCAATCTCGATTGCTTGGGTGCCCCTAGGTGGTGCAGTGAGTTAAGTGAGAGTGTAAAGGCTGGAGGTTCGAATCCACCCAGAGGCTTCTTGGAAGGCAGGCTGGTGCTTTGTTCCCCAAGGGTCACAACCTTGAACCCTCAAGAGAGCAGTTCTCTCCTCTGCACACCCGTGTCACCATGAGTCCAAATTGACTTGAAATCCTGTACCAGCAGGAGCACTGCCTCATAGGATGGATGTGCTTTACTGATAGGAAAACAGGGGCTCAGAGAGGTCAAGGCACTTTCCCAAGGTCATGCAGCTGTTGACGTTGAGTCACAAATCCAGGCTAGTGCCACCCAAAATTCATACACATAACAGCTATGTTAGTTCTCTCCCTGTGTGTGTGTGTGTGTGAGAGAGAGAGAGAGAGAGAGAGTACAAGTGCACAGGCATAAGGGCTCAAGTGAGGTGTTGCAGGTTCACTTCCCTACTTCCCTATTTAGACTGACCTTTGATACCCCAGTTGATCACTGCAGCCAGGTGATCTCGTTCAGTGACTAGCAGGACCACTCCGAGACTGACCAAGTGTCTGTCAGTGTAGACACATGGTAGATCATCACTGTTCAGAGAAGGAGGGGTTAACCACTCTGAATCTCCAAGATTTTAGAACACCCTCTCATTCACACTTGATAGCAAGTGACCATCCTTGGTTTCTGATAACCTTTAATGTTGAGGATATGTCACTCCAAGTTTGCAAAACAGGATGTCCACAGTGCTTCCTTCTCTAGGATCTGACCTTCTATTAAAACAAATCCCAGTGGGATACAGGAAGAGGGCTTCGGGACTTAGACTGCCTACCCTACCTCTGCTCTCCGGCCCTTGGTACTGCCCCACTCTATCCCAGGGTCTTGAAGGATGGCTTTTTTGCCCAAAGATCATATGAGCAGTGACCAAAACCCCGCTGAAGATGGTAAGTTTGAGAAGCATCGTGACAGTAGTGCTACTCCTATTTCAGGTCGGAGTTCAAGTTTTCACCAGGAGACCTTTGGATGAACAGCAGAAGAACAGCTTCAATCCAGACGATGTCATCAATTGCCTTAAAAAATACCCCAAAGCCCTTGTGAAGTATCTGGAACACCTAGTTATTGACAGAAGGCTGCAGGTGAGCGCGTCAGACAGGTAGACCCAGGTGCAGGCTGTCAGGTCACCATGGTCATCTAAGAGACTGAAGGAGACCATAACCCTTTGGGGCAAATGACTCTCAAGCTTAGCCTGTACTTTTTGATGGTTTGAAGGGGAGGCTCTTGAGGCTGGGGGAGGGAGTTGCTGGGAGCAAGTTAGCTCATGTCTAGCCAGCTTCTGTTTTCCTTCCCCCGTCCTGCACCCCTTCTCCATCTTTCCTAGAGGAAATGGAGAAGCAGCATCTAATTGCAGAACCCTTCAATCTGGTGCCCTGCACTCCTCCAAATGAGAATCCTTGTTTTGAAGAAAACCCCTTTCTATCCTTCCCAAAGACAGTAAAGTTATTTTCTGAATGACGTGATCTCTGAGAAGGTTCTGGGGGCAGCAAGCACGTAGTGGTGCGTCACGGTTGTGTGTGACCCGGCACCGCCGTCCCCCAACACAGCCTCAGCTGTGTCTGAGCTTCAGCTGCCCCGAGAGATCCCCAGGCCCACACACTGTCAACGGGTGCCTCCCTGTTCTCTGCAGAAGGAAGCTTATCACACTCAGCTCGCTCTCCTGTACCTGGAGGAGGTGCGGCAGCAGACACCCAGCTCCAACGGCAAGGGTGCAGAAGTGGCCGGGACGCAAGCCAAGCTCCAAAGTCTGCTTCAAAAATCCGACTTATACCGCGTCCACCTTCTGTTAGGTGAGGATCGTTTCAGTGTTCTCTTAGCTTCTAAGCCTCTGTCCACGGCGGGGGGCAGAGATCATGGGTCGGGCTGGTGGAGCACACCGTCGGCCCTCCTGGCAGAGTGGGGTAAAGCTGCTCGTGCTGCCACCCTCCAGAAATGGATGGACCTAAACTGAGGACATAAAAGCTGTCTTGGTAGATGTTGGGAAGTTATGGACAACTCTTTTACTATTTGAACTTCTTTGTTCAGTTACTTTGTTCCTGAAAGCAATTTAAAAAAGTTATCTTGTGGTCAGTATTGAAATTCACAATGTTGCCATTTCAGTAGTGTTCCCCTCTCCAGTCCTGTGGCAGTAACTTCTTCGTTTGGTTTTGGGGGGAATGTTATCCTCGTTTCTTTTGCTCAAGGCCATGTTGACCCAGTGGCTTTTCCAGCTTGTCCTGTCCTTCCCCACCCCCAGCTGGCTGCTCTCAGGGAATGGGGTCCCATAAGACAAGCAAGGTCATGTGGCCATCTGGGCGGGGGAAGGGGGGGTGGTTCTGGTTTTCATCCCCTGGTAAAGTGTCACAGTCATATTTCAGTGTAGTGGGCAGCACTGATTGGTCTTTCTTTTCTCAGTCCTTTTATTGGGGGCTCGTAAACTCTTATCACAATCCATCCATCCGTCCATTGTGTCAAGCACATTTGTACCTTTGTTACCCTCCTCATTCTCTTTTTGGTTTTATTTTTTTTGGGGGGGGGGGGCATCACTGCTCTCCGGTGGTGGGAGGAGGAGGCCCAGCCCCACTGCTGGAATTGAACCTCTGCCCCAGTGGGCCGCAGTCCCGCGCACAACCACTACGCCACCGGGGCTCAGCCCTGCCCTCCTCATTCTCAAAGCATTCTCTTTCTACTTCAGCCCTTGGTATCAGAGCCTCGTTTTTCCCCTCCTCCCACCCTCCCTCATGAGCCCTTGACAGTTTATAAATTACTATTTTTTTCATGTGCTACACTGACATTGTCTCCCTTCACCCACTTTTCTGTTGTCCATCCCCCTGGGAGGGGGTTATAGGTAGATCATTGTGATTGGTTCCCTCTATTCGCCCCCCCCCCCGCCCTCCTCCTTACCCTCCTGGTATGGCTACTCAATATTGGTCCTAAGGGGTGTATCTACCCTGGATTCCCTGTGTTTCCAAATCTTATCTGTACTCGTGTAAATGCTGTGGTCTGGCTAGATTTGTAAGCTAGAATTGGGGTCATGCTAGTGGGGTGGGGAGGAAGCATTAAAGAACAAGAGGAAAGTTGTATGTTTCATCGTTGCTATACTGCTCCCTGACTAACTCATCTCCTCCCCTTAACCCTTCTATAGGGGATATCCACTAACTGGTGTCTTGCTCTCGCTGACAGCCCCAAATCTAAACTTGGTACTTTCTGGGAGAAGTAGCGTGTTTTACTTTGACACAGGTTATCATGTTATTATGATTACTGGGCTGCTAACTTTATACCAGGAATGTTTTCACAAGCTCAATGTGTATTGTGATATTTGGTTTTCATATAAACCATGTGAAGGGTCAGCCCTGTGGTTGCTCCCAGTTCTACAGAGAGTAAACCGGAGCTGAGAGATGGGGCCTATTCACCCCAGCTCACTCAGTAGGAGAGCCAGGACAGGCACGTGGGTCAGTGTCTCACGTGAACAGCCTTTCCACCCCAGCTGCCTGCCCTGCATTTGTGCAGCCACACTGCCCGCTCCTAGCCAGTGTTTGTACTGATGGGCCACTGTCCATGCTGCACTGGTGGCTAGGTCTTGTTTAAGATCATCCATAGTTTTATCCTATTTAGAAGCCTTGGTACACTGCCAGATTAGTGTTGGACTGCTAACCTCAAGGTCGGCAGTTCAAAGCCACTGATCCTTTTGTGGGAGAAAGATGAGACTAGCTGTCCCCATAAAGATTTACAGCCGCAGAACACCTAGATTCGGCTCCTCTAAGTCAGAATTGATTATCTGCAGTGGGCCAAGGTGGCTATGTAGTTTACCCTGTTAAAAAGCATGCTAGAAAAAAAAGAAAAAAAAAGCATGCTAGAAATGGGTGTACTGATCAATGTTTTCATTCATTTGGCCTTTTTTGAGCATGAATAGTGCATCAGACACTGACCATAGTGGATATGAAGATGAAAGAGATTTGGTTCTGGCCCTTGAGAGTCCCATTTCATGGGAATGCCAAAGACTGGTAGCTGTTCCAGCGAGAGGACAATGAACTATGCCTCAGTGTGGAGAGAGCGGCGTCAGCCTCCTGGAACAGTTCACATTTGAACAGTCATAAAGTGTCTGTCTGGGTTTGCAGACAGGGGAGTGCATGTAGAAGAGGGTTGCCCTCAGAGGCATACGGAAGAGTACTAGAAACTAAAGAAAACTTCCCCAGGCTCATGCTTCTCAGCAAGGTCACTTGGGACTCTGTCAGCCTGAGGAAGTTGTAACTGTGACTGTCCACATGGGTTACACTGGGAAACACATAGAAATTAGGGTGATGAATGGGAGTCACCATGTAAGTGTAAATTATTTTGCTTTTCCTTGCTATCTTTGCCCTTCTCTCTGTGCCTTAAATCCAGTAGCCACTCGGTAATTCTTTGTTGACATTTCACCCTGGAGATGACCAGGGGGCACATGGCTTTCCTCCCCAGAGCTATAGGTAGTACATAGTAGACCCCTTTGCTAAAGACTGTGGGTGTCTGGTTTGTGTACCAGGACCGAAGGGCAGCTGGAGGGTCTTGCTGTGGCCAAGTGCAAAGTGCCTGTCATTTGAGTATTAAATTTGGCCATGGAAGTAGCCATCATCCTTAGACTGCCCCTTTGCCATAGGAAGCACGCTTACATCCCATCCCTGTGTGTTATGTTTGTGATGGGAAGCCAAGAGGCTTTACAACCAGACACAGCTGCTCAGGCAGGGCCTGTGGCAGAACTGAAGCTGCCTTTGGAGGGCGTCTTTTCCCATATCACCGGGAAGCTTAAATAACAGGAGAAGCAGAACCCTTAAGTCATATAGATATGGATTTATTGTATATGTGTATATAGAGATATATATATACTTGAGTATAAGCCGATTTGTATATCAGCTGAGACACCTAATTTTATCACAAAAACTGCATAAAAATGTGCTGAAAAACTCAGCTCATACACGAGTATATACGATATGTATACGCCCATCTTCCTCCCAATGAGATGTATTTGAAATAGGAATGACATAGGTCAGACGGGATTCTGCCCACTTCATGGAAGGAAGAGATGCTTGCCCAGATTGAGGTGGCCCTGGCCACCATCTCCTCTAGGCAAAAGAGAACCCTTTCTTGGGAAATAAGAATAACGAGGGATGAATCAAAGCCTGGAGCTGTTATGTTTGCCAGTTCCCTGGGGCCTTCTGGCATGTGGATCCTTTGTTTAACAAACCCAGAAACCAGAGGAAATGTCATGCACTGAATCCTTTCACTAGTCCTGTCTTCTCTTTGAGGAAGGCCCAGAGTCAGACTTGGGCCAACACAGAAGAAAGTCTCGGTCATCTAGGTGGCAGTGTTGGGCAACCTCCACATGTGCCAGGAACCCACCTGTGCCCAGCCTTTCCCAAAGAGCCGCGCGGCCAGACCGGCCCTATCCAGAGTTCGCCTGTGCCTGTGCCCAGCTCTAACCGCAGCTTGTGTTTGACAGAGAAAATCCAGGGCATGGGCCTGCACCTGGAGAGCGCCATCCTGCACGGGAAGCTGGAGGAGCACCAGAAGGCCCTGCACATCCTGGTCCACGAGCTGAAGGACTTCTCGGCCGCCCAGGACTACTGCCTGTGGAGCTCTGAGGGCAGGGACCAGCCCTACCGGCAGCGCCTCTTCCACACGCTGCTCTCCATTTACCTCAGCGCCGGCCCGGCGGACTGCGGGCTGGTGGTGGCAGCCGTGGACCTCCTGAATCACCACGCCGCAGAATTCGATGCGGCCCAGGTTTTGCAGCTGCTGCCCGACACCTGGTCTGTGCAGCTCCTCTGTCCCTTCCTCATGGGAGCCATGAGGCAGAGTTTCCACACCAGGAGGATGACCCAAGTGGCTGCAGGCTTGGCCAAGTCTGAAAACTTGATCTACAAATGTGATAAGGTGGGTGTGTGGGCCCGGGGGCAACCTAGCATCCTTGGCCAGGTGACATTTTTTGGGGGGTGGGGGGGAGGCGTCACTGCCCTCTGGTGGGAGTGGGAGGCCCAGCCTTGCTCCTGGAGAGCTGCTGCTGGATTTGAACCGCCAAGCTCGTGGACCGCAGGTCCGCACACAACCACTACGGACATTTTTTTACGAGTAGACTTGACTAGGGAAAAGTATGTGTCATTTTTCCCCTCTATGCCTTTCTCACTCACTGCCATCAAGTGGATTCCAATTCATTATGACCCTATAGGCCACAGGAGAACCCCACCTGTGGGCTCTGGAGACTAACTTTCTACAGGAGTGGAAGGCCCCATCTTTTCCCCACAGAGCAACTGGTGGTCCCGATCACGTAACCATGACACAAGCAATTGTTCAAATACAGGATCCTCCCCCTTAGAGAAGCTGAGGTATACACGGGTAGGGTCACAAGCTGAACTGGCAGGTCCTCCTTTCTCCCCTTTCAGACACTGACAATGCAGAGAGGTTTGAAGGAGGCGCACGGCAGGGTGATGCTGTGCTCTTTCAGGTCGACACTGCCTCGTACTACCCCTACGGAGAGGGTCAAGCTGCTCCACAGAACCCGTAGGCTGCAGACATTACAGAAGCAGCTGATGGGTTTGAACCGCCAACCTTCCAGTCAGTAGTTGGGTGTGTAGCTATTGTTCCACCAGGGCTCCTTCAAGGGAAGGACAGTGTCACAGTCACAGCTGACATGTGCGGCACCCATAGTAGACATGTAGCCACTATTACAGGGCTTTTCGTGCTCGCTATAATTTCATCATCACAGGGCTTTCTGTGGGGTCTGTTATCCCTGTCTACCTTTCTCAGAAAAGAAAACCGAGGAACAGAAAGTGTCTCATCCAAAACCAAACTTGCTGCTACCAAGTCTGGGCTGACTCCTAGCAACGCCCGGTGTGTTTCTGAGACTATAACTGTTTACAGGAGTGCGAAATCCCATCTGTCTCCCTTGGAGCTGTTGGTGGTTTTGAACTTGTGACCAGACGGATTGCAGGCCAACTCGTAACCACCACACCACCAGGGCTCCAAGAGAAGTGGCACAGGTGGTAGTAAATGGAGGCAGCCAGGCGGGAATTCCTGAGCAATGTGAACCTGCCCCATGTTAGTCTCTCAGCTCTGCTGTGCCTCTGGAGACTTCTTTCTGGTGCGACCCATACCCCGCACCGCTAGTGAGCGACCCTGGAGCAGGAGCTGGCGCTGGCACAGATGGCTCCCCCACTGCGCGGTCCTATGGCCTGCATTCCTGTTTGTCGCCCTCTGCAACTAGACTTCTGAGTTCTTCGGCCCAAGGAACTTCATTTATTCATCTCGGTACTTTCAGACCGAGCCTAGCCTTCGGCGGCATTTAATCAATGTGGGTTGAATGTCTGCTGGAACTATGGAATGCATGACGAACTCACCAAGTCGCTACTCAAGCCTACACATTGACAGACTTGTCTGGGTTTCTATCAGTCATTTGTCCATTGGGACTTTTTCCACTTCTAAAAACTCAAGCCCCATTTTTCAGCTGGAGCTACATCTCACTTTTATCACCTGTGCAACAAGGAAGTTACGTTACCCAAGAGCAACCAGGAACACACCACTAATAGGCTGTAGGAGTCTCCTGTCTGTGCC